>PVKE010024135.1:0-24052 GCA_004027555.1 Craseonycteris thonglongyai | reverse complement strand
TGTGGGTGTGTGTGTGTGTGTGTGTTTGTGTGTGTGTGTGTGTGTGTGTGTGTGTGTGTGTGTGTGTGTGTGTGTGTGTGTGTGTGTGTGTGTGTGTGTGTGACAGAGAGAGAGAGAGAGAGAGTTTTATTTTTTGGACCTGAGTAAGTAGTAGGAGGGTTGACCAAATATGAGCACTGAAAAGATGAAGGGACTTGGGCCTGGGAGCGGCAAGTTAGAAACAGTATTTGGTGACAAGCTGGGAAGTGCTGAAACATTATCTTCAAACAAATAATGTAAAATTTTAGTCAACATTTTAAAAATTACATTTTCTGAAATGTAAGTAATCTGATCATAACTGGAAAAAAGAAGTTGCAGGAACAATTCTGGATGTAAATTGGCAGGTAAACAATAGATTCAGTTCAACAGCTGAAGTGTTTATGATGTATGAAATTAAGTGTGTGAATTTCCCTGCTCCTCACCCCCTTCACTTTGTCTTAATACCTGACACCATGATCAGAGCTGAATGTCTTGGCCCCTGGTATTTTGTTAATTTATATAAATGTCGGGGCTTTTTTGGTGTTTATTAATCATCTGGGAGATAGATTCAAAATGGTGTAATTTTCTCCTTTAAACTGTGTGCTTAACTCTTGTCAATGTTAATACATATTATGTATGTACATCAAAGTAAAACTATGAGCAGGCCATGCCTTGGGAGATTAAATGCTATAGATTTCTCAGACACTGTCAGAAATTGCCGTATTTCTTTCACATTTCATTAATTCAGCTGAGCCCCTCATGTATTCTAAGTATCAATGCTTATATACAGTGTCTAAGGTAAAAATGCTATGTTCTACTAGAAATCATCTTTTCTGAAGATTCGTTTGACTTTGTTTAGACGCATTGTTTTGAGGAGTAGTCATCTTCTGGAAACATGCCAATCTGCTATACTCACTATCCTTCTCAATTCTGAAAAACGATGAAAACTAGGACAAGTTGATTTTAATTAATATTCTCATAAATCTCTCCAGAGTACATTGTAATTTCCATTACTTTTAAAGTGCTTCTGGAACCACAGGGGATAACATTCCCCAGTTTAACTACATACGTAGTTATAAGTAAGTGCTATAAATGTTAGCATGGTGTTTTGATTTCAGGAAAGGTTGAAGTTAGTCAAAGCTGCTTGATTGAAAAAGTAAGGATTAGGTTCCGTGTACATGTTATGTTTTATGAATTAGCTATCCACAAATTTAAGAAAACAAATGAGAAACAAATTAGTTTTTGGTGTGAATTAAGGAGGTACGCTGAGAGGAGAGATACAATTACAAAAGCGAGCGGACTTTCTCTATAGAGTGTAGAGCAATCATTTAGTTTAGGTAAATGTAGGGCAAAACTATCAAATGTATTTTGTGTTATAAAACACCCTCATAGAAACCAGAACAATGCTTGATGCCTAAGTATTAAACAGCATTGAGATCACTCTGCATATACTAAGAGACAGTCCACCACCCATACTGTTATATAAGAAATTATATTTAGGGTTTTTTTTAAGTCTACATTTTAACTTAGACACTTTTCTGGCTGATATCATCCTCCTATTGTGGTCCTTGAAGAAGAGAAGGTGACTTACATCACAGTCACAGCACATAATTGTTCCCGGTTAGGTTGGGTGCCACCAATTCATGCTGAACTGTCTTTTCATAGTCCCCTGTCACAGCTAACCAGGCCCAGATACAGACCCTCAGAAACCCTAAACATTGAAAAAATCATGGTGTTCCACCCTTCACGTGAGATTCTAAATAAAAACAATACTGATTTCTAAGACAGTCTCACAAATTCTGTTTTTCCTTTTGATACTGTTTCCTTTTTTTTTCTTTATATTTTTCTTCTCTCCTTTCTCCCTCCCTTCCATTTTTTCTTCCTTTCTTTTGAAAATAAAAAAAATAATTTTTTTTTAAAAAATAATAATAATTTTTTTTTTTAAATAAAAAAAAAATAATAATTTTTTTTAATGTTCCTGCTATGCTGGTATGTTTGTTAAACACTTGTTCAGTCTGTCTATTCAATTACTCTACATTCCCTGCTCATGGGCACATGTCTAAATGTCTCCAGTTTGCTGGGGTCCCTACACACCATCTCTAGTATGCATCCCAGCAAGATAATACGTGTAAATTTCTTTGCTCACTCAATTAATGAAGATGAGTCCACTTCTGCTCCTTTCTTCTTCCTTCAAAAGTGAAAGGAAGCCAAATGAAACAACCCTGATTGGAATTATTGCCAATGGTAAAAATGTATTTTAGGGACAGTTGAGTGACTTTGAATATAGACTGTCTTTTAGATAGTATTGAATGAAATTTCTTAGAAAATATACTTGTTTTGTGATTATGCAGGGAAATGTTGTTCATCCGTAGGAAGTGCTTGCTGAAATGCTTAGGGGGTTAGTGTCATAATGTTTGTAACTTACAAATTATCCAGCAGAAAAGAAAAATGCATATGTTATATGTGACATGTATAGAGAAACAGAAAGAGAAAAGACACAGACACAGTGAGAGATTGCAAATGTGACAAAAATGTGTTAAAATATGTACTATTTTTTTTTTCAACTCTTCTGTAGGGGGAAAACCACGTAATCAACAAAACTAGAATGCCAAGTATCCAAAGGAACATAATTGCTATTATATAAAGCTAATTTTTAATGGTCGGTAAGCTATGTGAAGACTATAGCTTTGATTTAGTAGATTAATCAAAGAAATCCAATTTATAAAAGATCATTTTTAGTCTCATATTTTAGATCAATGGGTCTAGCCACACACACGTACGAACACACAATGCCTGGAGTTCAATCAACTCTAGCAGCCAATTGGCCCAATGCCGGTTGCTTTCTGAGAAAGTTCAACGCTTTAAAAGCCAGCTGGTTTCTTTTGATGAATTTCTTCTACAATACCAGCTTTCCAGCAGTTCAGAACCTGTTAGAAATCAATAAAGCAATATTTGTTATACACTCCAAATCAATAAAATGTATTCCCTTCCTTTAGTCATCCAATTACTAAAAACGTAGGGACTGTCTACTCTGTGCCAGGGCCAGGGTTTAGACTTGGAACATATGCAAATAAAACACACATGGGCCTGTCCTCAAGGACTTCAGAGTCATTGGAGAGGCACGTATCTGATGCATGATTAGAGTGTAATGTAAAAAGTATTATAATAATGGTATGTGTAAGCTGCTGTGGGAGCATGTAGTAAGAAGCCTAATTTACCTGGTAGGGGAGGGAGGAGATGAGGAATCAAGGCATAGTGATACAATAATAAGTAATAATGGTAACAATAAACACAACAATAATAGAAGTCATATGCCAGGCAAGTCCTAAATATTACTATAATAGCTATTTTTATGGAGGGGTAAGGAATAGTGGACAGCTGGCAGAGGCCAATCCAAATTACCAGTAGGGAAGGTGCAGGACATATTGATACAAATGTTTGGTAAAAATTTTTAGCAAGTCTATCAAGGTAGAACGTTTCTGACATTGCCCTTCCCAGGTGCTTCCCATATGTTATTAGATGATATCGCCTCCATCCGAAGTAGGGCCTGAGGCTCATAGGAGGTATGTGAGTTGCCTCTGGACAAACAGCTGGTATGTGGCCAGACACAATCAAAGTTACAACTCAGATGTCTCAGACTCTTGCTCCATTGAGTTATGTAACACCATTTGCCCACAGATTTTGCTTAGGAAGATCTTGAAAGAGTAGTAGGAATTTCACTGGTAAACCTCATAGAGACGCGAATTCTAGGCAAGAGATGCCTATGCAAGGCGTTAAGGAATTAGAGGGTTCTGTAGATCTTCATGGGCCCAATTGTTATGCATGATTGGAGTAGAAGCTAACGTGGAGAGACAACTAGACAGATAGGCATATCTGGGCCAGAACCCTTACGATTCTTGAATATATTGCAAGGGGGCCTATACTTTATGGAGGTAATTATAGGAAAGCCACTGAAGGACTTTAGGCTTTGGAATTAAAGGTAGATTTGCTTGTTCAAAAGATCAGTCTGTGAAAAGGCCCTGCATTTCCTTACAGGACAGGAGCTGGCCAGGGGTGAGGGCCAGGCACTTTGATTGGAGGTACCTGGCAGGATAGAGGTCTGACACTTTGCCTGCCTTCTCTACACAATGTATGGTCCTTCCTTCAACACAACTAAGTGCAACATCATTATAATCATAAAAACCATCATGCCAATATGTTCTTTTAAAAAATCTTGAAAAGTTACCACCTTTGCTAATGTTGTTCAGGGAAGCAATGGTTCCCTTTGCTTCCACAGGAACCCTGAAATTCTCACGCTTTTGGGAGGAGGGGACTGGAGATAGGAGATAAGGTGGAGGAGGGGGAGTGCCTGAACTAGGTCAGTAGCAGTAGGAGTGACGAGGATTGGATGTGCAATTGCACATAATTTAATAGTGATTGAACTCGGAACGAAAGTGAGAAAGTGACTCAAAGATGACTCCTGGCTTCTTGCCTGAGCAACTGGTTGGCTGATGATGTCATTCTCTAAGATATGAGAATATTTGGAAAAAAGATTTAAAAAGAAAGATGTTGAACATGTTGATTTTGCATTGGGACATCAAATGGTTTCAGCACCATTCTCGAAAAGATTCCTTTCGCCATTGAGCTACCTTTGCCCCTTTGTCAAAAATCAGTTGACTATATTTTTATGGGTCTATTTCTGGCCTTCCTGTTCTGTTCCATTGGTCTATGTGTCTATCTTTCACCAACACCACGCTGTCTCGATGGACGTAGTTTTATAGTAAGTCTTGACATTGGTGAGTCCTTCAACTTCCTTTTTTATCAGAAGTGTTTTACCTTTCCACATGAATTTTAGGATTAGAATGTCAATATCTACAAGAAAGCATGCTAGGATTGATTGAAAGTGCATTGATTCAATAAATCAAATTGAGGAAAATTGACTAATATTGAGTCTTCCAATTTGTGAGCATGGTATACCTTCCCATTTTACTTGGACAATTTTGATTTCTTGGATCAGGGTTTTGTAGTTTTCTGTATCCAGCTAGTACTTATCCCTAAGGACTTCATTTATTTTTGTTGAACATGCTTCTTTTGAGGGGTCTATGTACATTTATGTGCAGATACCCTGTGGGCAAGTCTGGAGGTATGGGGTGTTGTCTAGGCTGGAACTCAGATTCGTATGATTACATTTCTCAGGAAATGTCACATGTCTCAGCAATGGAAGATAGAGAAGAAAATAAGGCTAAGGATTCAAAGTCACCTTAACTACCAGCAAATGGTTCATTCTGGCATTTGATGTTTGAAGTTTAAGAAATCAGTTAAGGCTAGGCTGATCAGATGTACTATTTTAAATAGGATAGGAAACAATGGTACTGTCCTGTTTAAGACGGTCTGGTCAGCCTACTGACACCTTAAATTTAGCCGAGTGTGACTAGGCTGACCGTACGAGACAGTACTGTTGTTTTCTGTCCTGTTCAAGACGGCACAGCTGGTCAGCCTAGTTAAGGAAGACCTAAGAGGTGGAGGGCACTAAGAGGCTCCTGGGGCATCCTTCTTTGGCCTGTGGGGGGCCAGGGTAAGGTACTGATTGATTTGGTTTAAAAATCTGTTGAAAGTCTGGCAGTTGCAAACATCAGCAACATACCACTGTGAATATTATCTATATACGTAATAAAATTGAATCTCTCCGGTTCATTTGATTTTATTTTACATGTTTTAGATTTAGTCTTTTGAGTGCTCTGTGTAGATTTACACATATTTATATTTGGACTCAAATAGAATTCTGACACTTAAAAAGATGGGGTGGGGAAGCCGGGATGGCTCAGTGGGTTAAGCACTCGCTTTGCAGCCCTGGGGACGGAGGATCGAATCCCGGCCCCGGCCCGTGCGGACCCATATGCTGAACTGGGGTGAGCTTCCCATGAGGGAGGCCCCCAGCCCAGTTCCTGCTCTGCTTGGCCCCCGCCCACCAGTATGGAACAAAACCATGTGGAAAACCGATGACATACAACTATGGAGACTGCTCTGGGCCCTCCCCCTTCTCTCTGTCTCTCTCTGTCTCTGTCAAAAACAATAAAATAAATCTTAAAAAATAAAATAAAAAAGATGGGGCAATAGGACAAAACGTAGGACATAGCAAGTACCCCTTGCTGTTTGTAGTGGACATAAACCTGGCAATCGATTCAGTGTGTGTAAGAATAAACTCCAGTTTTCCATTTAGTTGATAAAGGCAGAGCCACCATCAGGCCCAGGTGTGACACATCTGATAAGCAGTTCCCATCTGTCCCACGAAACTAGAGGCTGTCAGGGGCCTACGGCTCCGTCCAGCTGTACAGCACTCTGAGCAGTGCCATGATGCTGACCGTCCCTGGCTGGGGACCACTGGCCCAGGTGGGAAATTATTTGCCTGTGCAGCTCTAGGCTATTTACCATAAAGCAATTAAAGCTTATTTTAGTTCTCTAGGTTCAGAACTCTGCATGTAAAGTTAATTAGGTCACTATATAGTTTGACCTAAAATCTGTCTTTCCTAAAGATGTGAATGGCCGTGCACATATTCTTGTCAATTGCTATTTCTTTTAGGGGGAAGGGAGAGATAAGAAAGAGTATTTACTTCTATAAAAAGTATTTAAATGCCTGTTTTGAGTTACGGTGATATTAATCTAGCAAGGAAGATACTACTAATCACATTTGCAAAGGTAGAAACTAGGGCTCAGAGACGTTAGGTTCTTTCTTCAAGGTCACAATGCTCATGTATATCCGAACAGGCTTTCACATTGAGGGGTGTTTGATAGTAGATTCCAAGGGTTTTCCACTCTATCACTAATATCACACATTGCACTACACCTGGATAATGCTGCATTTATTGACTCCCCTGCAGCAAGGTGATAAAGTTCTGTTAATCTAGTCACTTCTATGCTGCCTCTTTTCTGTCTGTGAGGTACCTGGCCAGGTGAGGGTGGAGTACTGTAGGTTTATGTTGGTCCTTAATTTTATTTAATTATCTCTGGATTCTTACAGACAACTATGATGCCACTGGCTCATTCCTTGTAGGTGAGATAAGCGTAAGGTGGAACTGAATGCTATTTAAATGTCTTCCCAGCACTTAGCGCTAGTCATATTTATGTTATGCGGTTAAGTAAAATGTTAGTATAAGGAAAACAGGGAAAATGGCCAGGACCAATTGTGTTATGCCTCTCACAGTTCTATTTTCTTCTGAGCCATATCTCGTGTATTATCTTCACTGGTCCCTGCATCATATCCCGTGCAATGTTCAGAGTTTCTCTCTTTGGCCATTTGCTTGTGCTCTCCTCCCTGAGGTCTCTAACTGGATGCATTTTGCCACTTCATATTTATGGTTTCCTTCTTCAAGTCCCATACAGGCAATGTGTTTTTCTCCTTTGAGTCCCCTCCTTTAAATTTTTATGTTCCAACATAATGGACCTTGTGATAGTTAAAACTAAAGTAACAATGCAACAGAATAGCCTCATTTTCTAAACAGGCCCTCACTGCACGTTTCCCACGCCCTTGTTTGCCCTTCACTTCCTTTACCTAATTTAGATTTGTAAGCTCAACACATAGACACTCTGTCTTTGTTTATGTACATATGGTGCCTAGCACTAGTCTTGGATTTAACAAACATTAAATAATCATGACTTCAGAATGATTATTCGTATTGGCATTAAAAAAAAAAATTACAGCTGACCAAGAATATTGTTTTTTTCCTCAAATGACCTTGTCTGATTTTGATACTCCTATAGTAGACAGCACACTTGCATTTGCCCTTGAATACCATGTGGAGACCAGATCTTGCCATAATTGTAGCCGCTCTTCTTTGGAACACATTTACAAATTCTGCACTGCATACCAGTTTACTTGTGGATGTAATTTCAGTTGTGTGCAATCAATCACCTTAACACAGTTGGAGAAACCCAGAAACAATTTTACACAATTCTCCATTATAACAGAATTATCTCATTGGGTTAGCTCTGCATGTTTGAAATTGAAGGCTTTTTTTCTCTTTGAATTATTAACTTGAGTATTTACGATCTCCAATATGGGCTTTTAAAATCTAGGCATTAAAGTTCTCCTTGACAGTGTAGTGGCATTTACATTGTTAAGTTTTAAAGTCCTTAATTTTACCTCTTTTCAAGTTAAAATAAAAAAACTTAATCTGTAAATCTAATTTAAACCCCTTGAAATCAGCAGACTGATTCTGGACTACAATTCCATAGGGCAATTCATAAAAATAAGTGCCAACTACTAGGCAACAATAGAAGGAATTGATGACAGATCAAAAGATTAACAATGAATTTCCTTTTAGAAATGTCAGCCATCATTTTTCTCACAATAGGGAAGTAAAGAAGGTTGTCTTCTCCCACTGGCCTAACATTTCAGATGCAAACAAATCGATGAAAGAAAGTAGTCAGTTATGTCAGTGTGCAAGCTTGTCTAACCTGTGGCCCGTGGGCCACATGCAGCCCAGGACAGCTTTGAATACAGCCTAACACAAATTTGTATACGTTCTTATGAGATTTGTGTGTGTGTGTGATTATTTTTTTAGCTCATCAGCTATCGTTCGTGCTGGTATTTTTTATGTGTGGCGCAAGTCAATTCTTCTTTCCATGTGGCCCAGGGAAGCCAAAAGGTTAGACAACCTGGTATAAGGGATACAATAATGGGACCAGATAGAACAGTTTTGTTAGCTTAAATGTTCTTTCTTTTTTTTTTTTTATCTGACCGGAACTGAACTGTGGCCTCCCAATGGGAGGTGAGAAACTTCACCACTGAACCATCCCAGGGATTGCCAGTTGCACCACTGTTCAGCATATACAGTTTGCACAGGCTGGGACCAGGAATCAAACCCCAGACCCTGGAATTGTGAGGCAAGTGCTCAACCACTGAGCTATCCTGGCATCCCTGTTATCGGTTACTTTGAATAAAGTGATTGAGCTGTTTTGAAGTCCCAAGTTGAGCCTTGTTTATTTCTAGAAAAATATGTGATAAATATGCAAGACTTTGAAGCCAATCACTGTCCTGAAACTTTGTAGCAAGAGGAAAAACATGGTCTTCAAATGGTTTTTAATTTATATACAATATTTATTTAATTTTATGTCCAAGGCAGAACCAAGGTAACATATTGATAAATTAGGGGGAAAAAATGGGTCTTTTCTTGGTCAGTTCTAAACCACCTAAGCATTTACATGACATCTACATCAGTGTCCTTATTCATGTGGCAGCATCCTCAAAACTGTATTATGATTCCTGTAAAATTAAACCAGAAGTCTGAATCTAATTGTGCTTTTGGTACACTTCATCTAACTAGTGCATGAGCTCTCTCCTATGAGCACACTGTATCCCTCCTCACATGTCTGTAACTGTATTCTCCACCAGGGACTCTCTGGAATGCTGTTTTGTAGGTGAATACAATATTTCCTAGTGGAGTGTGCTCCCTGAGAATGATACAGTATCTAAACTACAGCCCTCTACTCCCCTGAGATTCTTACTGATTTTGCTCCAAGGGTAGAGGTTACTGCAAAGCAACGGGAAAAAAAATGTGAGGAATGTCTTTAATAGAATTCAACCTCTCTCTGCTCTAACCCTTGCCTTCAGAGGGTTGTAGCATCCAAAGAAAATGATCACCAGAGGAAGCTCTTGTCTTAGCAGAGCAGAGCAGCTTCCTGGATCTTTCCTATCACCCTCCCCATTCTCCTAGATGAGGTGAGTAAATTAAGCAAGTGCTTGGCAACAAGCTTCCACAGGCCAGGGAAGGGACCTTGTTTGTACTATATTCACCACTGGTATTTCAAGCCTCAATACCTGACACATAGCACACAAAACATATTTGCCTGATTGAACAGTAGACAATGTGTTTCTTTTTTAAGCAAAATGACTTGTGATAGATAGACAGACAGACAGATAAAGATGTAGAGTTTAGGGCTCTGCAGAAAGTATCCAGCCATGTAATACAAAGAATAGAGGCATTTATAGCTGAATTTTTTTTGGACAGCTCTTGTATATCTAGCAACCCTTAATCTTCTGTTATAGTTGGACTCACAGGAATTTAAAAAAATTATTTTAACTCATTTTTAAAAATGACTTTAAATGCCTAATTTACACAGCATAATTAGGGATGTACTAGATTTTACAGTTGGGAAGATGAAGGCTTTTTAAATTATACGTAGAATGGTATGAAGGCCAGAACTTAAAATGTATTTCTAGACTTAAAACCTGTATTCTGTCTCTCTACCTATCCTCTAATGATTTTCTAGATAATGTGATGGTTGTAGAGAGAAAACAAAGAAACTCTCATTTTTAAACTTGCCTATATGATACAACGTAATAGATGGTTTACTTTGATTATGGTTGGTTGACAGTTTGGTTTAGACTAACTGGTAAATTGGTAGATCTGGGTCTAATTCTGTTGTCTGTGTTATACCTAGCATGCTGTTGGTGCTCAAATGTGAATAACACAGCAATGCATGCCAGGTATCAGATGTTCTAGATGTTAAATGGTGATTAGTATTATTGACTATGTAGATAAATAGATTATAAACAGTGGCAAAATTAGCTTTAATTGAGGTTAAATGATAGCTTAGGAGTGAGTTAGTCATTTTGTAATAGACATATTATTACACCTTACCTGCAGTCATTGGTATCAGTTCAGTATCACAGTAGAGCATCAGAATAAAAGACCTGCGTTTGCATCTGGAATTCACAACTTCCTGGCTGTGAGATCTGGGTGACAGGGTTTCCTGCCTATTGGCCATGCTTTGAAGGGCCCTGCTCTAGCTTCAGCCCTTCCCCCTGGGCAAGGAGTGCCATACTCTCTGAGGACCTGGAACCCTGGAACTTACTATTCTGCCACCTCCAGGCCAGATCTTCCAAGACTGGACGACAGCAGGAGATATTGCCAAGGGGTGGCTTTTGGAAGGAGTATGATGTAGTTTTGATACGCAGGTTAGGATGTACTCATGTGTGATCCTTTTTGTGGTATGGGTTGGAACTGGGATGGGAAGAAAATGGGGTCTGAGTTTCAGGCCAGGAGCCAGTACTGCCGCCAGCACCATGTTCCAGTTAATTCATAGCTGTGAGTATTTATGATAGGTTACATGGGTCTCCATTTGTTAGCTTGTCCCGGGCTGTTCCAAAGTTAAAAGCAGGCCTGGAACTAGGGCAAGTCAGGTAGCCTATTTTAGTCTCAGTTTCCTCATCTGTAAACAGGATAATAACTGTTCCACTAACCTCAAAGGGATGGGATGATGAGAATGACCTTCAAAATAACTATATTTGTTGAGTACATACAATGGTTCAAGCACCATGCAAGGCACTTTGCATGCATTACGCTAGATTCTTGCAAATCTTCAGGGCAAGCAGTTTTTATTCTTTTTATAGAACAGGAAACAGGCTCAGCCCTCCCCTCCCCAATCAGTGACACAAGTGAGATAATGTAACAATCTCATACACTTAGAAGGTAACACTGTAGTTATTATTTCATTTACATTGTGTCAAGGGAAATAGTGAACAAAAGAAACAAAAATCATTGACTTGCATACATTATAGTGGAGGGAGACAAAATAAGAAAGTAACATATATAATATGTTAGATGGTGGTAAGGAAGAACTAGGGCACGTGAAGTTACAGGGGAAATGACATTTGAATAAAGATAAGAAGGAGGCGAGGGAACAATATTCTGGGCTTTGTTTTGTTTTTAGGTGGGTTGGGGAAGTGGGGAGATAATTCAGGTGGCAGAGGGAATAGTAAATGGAAAAGCGATGAGACGAACTGGCTCATTATGTTCTAGAAACATCATGATGACCAATGGGGCTGGGAAAATAAGGGATAAAGTAGTTGGGGAGATCAAAGAGATAAGAAAATGTTTGGGGAATCAGGTCCATAGATCAGTTAGGTCATGGTAAGGACTTTGGCTTTTACCTTAAATGAGATGGGGAACTAAGGATTTATTTATTTATGTATTTATTTATTTATTTATTAACAGAGGGGTGACTTGAGCTGGAGTGAAAAGACTCAAAATAGACTGCTGGTTTGCTGGCAGCAAGGGCAGAAAGAGGCAGACCAGGTGGATAGTTATTTGCAAAGCATAGGCAAATAATGATTCTAGTTTCTCACAGGTTCATGGCAGTAGAAGTGACAGGTAGAGGTTAGATTCCAGATATAGTACATTGAAGGTTGAGATGACAGGTTTATGAACCTTTACTGGAGTATAAGAGGAAGGAAGAAGTCAACAAGGACTCCAGGGTTTTTCACCTGGGTAATTGGAAGGGTGTAGATGGCATTAACTGAAATGGGGAAGGCTGAGGATAGGGCATGTTTGGGGCAGGAGAACTGGAACCTGGGTTGCACATGTTAATTCTGAGATGACTATTAGATACCGGACGGAGATGTCAGGTGTATTTTATCACTTCATAGGCTTTGATTTTCTTCTTTTCTCTTATGGCACTGTAACGGCACTTATTCATGCTCCTTGCTTTCCACACGGTGGTCTATGTCACGGAGAATTTGATGCTGGCACTCACCTACGGGATGAAAGAGAAATATGGGGAAGCATTTCAGCGACAGTAATGTAAAGGGTCTAGAGATACAATTTATAACTCAGATCCAGTTTTACAAGGTTGCACAGTCCCTTCTTTAAGAAACCATGCAATCTGTCTAATGCCACACAAATAACTTAAGGACCCCAAAATGTTTGCTCACAACCCATTTCAAGTGTTTAAAATAAACTAGATATTAATAAATCTGCTTAAAAATTTGAAAAAAAAATTAATATACTAGAGGTCAGTGGTCCCCAACCCCCAGGTCACGGATTGGTGTGGGTCTGTGGCCTGTTAGGAACTAGGAAAAACAGCAGGAGGTATGCGGCAGGCCAGTGAAGGAAGCTTCATCTGTATTTACAGCCACTCCCCATCACTCGTGTTACCGCCTGAGCTCCACTTCCCGTCAGATCAGCAGCTGCATTAGATTAGTTGTGTAATTATTTCATTATGTATTACAATGTACTTACAATACAAATAAAGTGCACAATACATGTAATGCACTTAAATCATACCAAAACTCTGATCCCCCTTTCTACCCCTTATCCTTCTGCTCTCCATGGGAAAAAAATATTCCATCAAACTGGTCCCTGGTGCCAAAAAGGTTGGGGACCTCTGTACTAGGTCATAAAAGTAACAATCCTCCTCTAAGTATAGCCTCCACAGAGATACCAAAACATGAACTTGTTGGGAATGAGGGGGGTGAGGAAGACAGATAAAAATAAAACCTTAGGACCAGAACTGCAGAGCTGTTCCTGGTGCTTGGCTGACCTTACACACCTTGACCTGGCTCAGAAAGGGAAAGGGGGGGGGGGGGGAATGCAGCAGGAGTGGTAACATCTTAAAGGGCTATGTTTTAGTGTTCTCTGCACCAAGTGAGCTCGACTTGGAGCTATGGGGTCTGGATAGGGACGTTTGCTTTGCCTAATACAAAGCCAAATCTGTGACTGTCTCTGATTATATCATAAAACGTGTTGTCCGGGTCTCACTAACGACTGACCACTTTTAAATCTGGTGTGTTTTCGTGTCTGGGGTGGTATTGGGTCTAACGTTAAAACTGGCACGTTTCCATCTCCTTAATTTTGTGGCCATTTAAATGTCTGATGGTGCCAGAGTGAGCGGGAAAGACAGGACAGGGACGCTTTCCCTGCAGTGTAAGTTAGATAGAAGCAAAATCAGTCCTTAGAAGATTGATTTACCGCCTTGGAAGCAGTTAGGAGCCAACCCCTGGGTCCAACATGATTGCCTGGTACGGGGCCCAGACACAGGGACTCTACGGGGCCAGGTTGTGCAGGTCTCTGGGCAGCTAGCTCATCCGAGGGCGATGCGACCCCCTTGCAGCCCCAGATCCCGGCTCACCTGGTCGCCTCTTAAGGTGCGGTTCCCGCGCGAGGGCGCGGCCAGCGGGCAGGCGGGTGCCCGGAGAGCGAGGGGGGTGGGACCCGGCGCGCTGGGGCCGCCCCGCCCCGCGATGATGCGGCGCCCGCCGACTCGTCCCCGCCCTGTCACTCACGCCTCACCATGGTTGCAGCACAAAGCAACAAGCCCCGGAGGCCGCTTCCTCCCTGAGCAGCGGCTCGGCGGCCGGAGAAGGCGCCGGCGGAGGAAGAGGCGGAGGAAGAGGAGGGGAATCGCCGCTTCCCAAACACGCTCGCCTAGGGGGCTCTGCGCGGCTCGGGGCCCTCGGACGCCCCGCTGCCGGCAGTCGGGACCTGGGCTGCCCGCCGCGGCCCCCGTTTTCCGTCCCCGCCCCACACGGACCTGGAACAAAGTTGCCGACAGCGACTGGGCCGGAGGGCTACAGCCCCGGCCGGGTGCTCTGGCCGCGGCGGCGGCGGCGCGGGCGCCGGGGAAGCTCCGCTCCGGGAGCGCCGATGGGGGGAGCCCACGGCGGCGGAGCCCACGGCGGCGACCTGAGCAGCGGCGGCGGCGGCGGGGCGGCCCGAGGGGATGCAGCAGCAATCGGGAGGGAGCGCCGAGCCCCATAGCCGATCGGGAGCAGCAGGGACCGCGGCCGAGACGATCGGGCTTCTCGGCGCCCGGACCTGAGCCAGACTTGCCGACTGCGGCCGCCGAGTGCCCGAGGACTGGGGGCGCGGGAGGTCCGCGCGCTTCCCCGCGACCCGCAGGCGGCGTGAGCCCCGCACAGGAGGGGGCGCCGGAGGGGAGGCGAGGCCCCGCCTGCCCGCAGCCCGCCCCCTCCCCACTGCCGCTCGTACCTCCCTAAAAATAACTCAGGCCCCGCGGGGGCCAGACCCGCCGCTGTCCCCCGAGTGGAGCCGGAGGAGGCGTGTCGAGCCAGGGCCCGGAGGGAGCAGGGCGCGCCAGGAAGCCTTGCCCGGCCCAGCGGCGAGCACGAAGAGGAGGAGGAAGGGCTGTTCCCGGCCGCCGATCGCGCCGCCGGGGCCCCTCGCGCGGCCTCGCCCACCCGCCGGGTCTGCTGCGCGCCTGTCCTGCGCTCGCAGCCCCCGGGCCCGCAGGCCCTGCGGTTTGGCTTATTAGCCGCAGGCGGCGGCGGGCGGGCAGGGTGCGCAGGGCGGAGATAGCAGCCGCCCTGGGCCGGGCGGAGGCCGCCGAGGGTGCGGAGCGGCCCCGGCCGGGCCCGCGGGGGGAGATGGCGTCCTACGTGGATAACAGTTTCCGCCAAGCGGTGATGAAGAACCCCGCGGAGAGGACCTCCCAGGTGAGACCCGTGGGCACTTGGCCGGACTTGGACTTCGCAGGCAGCGCCCTCCTCGGTCTCCCCGCCGCCCCGCCCCTTCCTGACGCAGTCTCCCCGAGCACCCCACTTTCCCCCATTAGGATCCCTAACTTCCAATGGTATTCCACCTCCGACTCATTTTCCCTAGTCCTCCTGGGTGTATTTTCTCCTCTCCTGGACATCTTCCCTTTCGCTGCCCTCCCCATGAACAGACCTTCCTCCTGCAGAGGAGTGACTTCTCTGATTAGCTCCGCTCCCCAGCCGCACGCACCCCCGAACCCTCTGCAGCTCACCCCTGGGTCAGCTACTTTTGCTGCCCTGGCTCCAGGCCCCTGTCCTCAGCATGTGGCTCCTTCTGCCCCTGATTTAGAGTCCGCTGGTGTTTGGAAAGGGACTGGAGGAAACTCGCCTGGCGCTGGGAAAGACAAGTCCCTGTGGGCATTCCTAAGTGAAACACTGAGATGTTTGTACATTTCCTATTTTGCTCCGATCGACACACACGGTGATGCAGCTTTCCAAAGGGGGAGAAGTTGAATAGCTAGATGAGAGCTTCTAGTTTAAATTGCAGACAAAAGTGCGAAGCAGGCGCATTCAAATGCACCCCCCTCCCCACCCCCGGAAAGGGCATCGTGCGGATTCCTTTGGTGTTGCACAACCGTGTCAAAATTAGATAAGTTTGTTAACCTTTATACCACTTACCTTCAGGCTTAATTTTTTTTCTCTTACTTGAACTGGGGGAGTTCCTGTTGGAGTTCGTCGTCCAAGTTGGACTAGAGAGAGGGAAATTTTATAAAAATGTAGTGGTTTGATTTTTTTTTTTTTTTTTTTGCATTTAGTTGCTGACTGGATAATGACGCATATTCCCAAGTGTTGGGATGGTGACTGAGTACAGGAGACCTTGTTGCCAACCCTCTTAAGGCAAATAAGCCCTCTTGATCCTTGGGACCATCAGACAGCTAGGATCGAGTGCTTGAAGGAGTTGCTGTGCTTGTTAGGTGTTGTCTGCCATCTGTTCAAATCCAAATGCTCTCGACTCCGATGTTGATTATTATTATTTAACGTGGGGGGAACAGAATAAAATAGACTCTTCCACTGGCTGCCTTTGGACAAGCCCCAAGAATGGCACCTGGTACCATTTTTTGATTTTTCATTTTTATTGATGGAGCTGTCACATCTGGGTGATCCCAGATAGATTGCACGTATTTACCAAACGTGTGGAAGAGGGGGGATAGTTTTACAAGAACGTTCATTTCACAGTGGCTCCAGAAAGCTCCCATTCTAAAGGATTAATTTATCAAAAAACAAGGCTTTGATCGTATTCTTGGGCATCATTGCACTGCTTCTTATGTGTTTTCCTTATTTAATGTTTTCTTTATAATTGTCCATTGAGTCCATCTTCTGCATCTGAACATAGAGGTTCCCAGTCGCAGTGTGATGGTAAAGGACATTTCAGTGAGATATGTCAGTTTTTGAAGTGCCTAGTGAAATCACACATGCTGAGAATATAGGAACCTCATAAGGCCGGTTAGAAAATGACGTCAGAGGGTTTTAGTGGAAATAGGGGGGAGTGGGGAGCGGTACCCTTGGTTGATTAATTAGAATAGCTATGACTTGAAACCTATGACGGGGGAGGGGTTCACCAAACAAGACTGCAAGAGACAGCGTGTGCATTGTGCCAAATAAATGAACTGTGAAACTTTCCTGTTGCCGTGCCAGTTGTGTAGAATAGAGTAAAAACTGACCCAGCATAGAACTTGGCCTGAGTCAGAAGTGGGCCAGTTACTACTAACAGCACATGATGAAAGCCTCATGGACAGGCTAAAAGCAGCACATTTCCCCCACGGAACCCTAGAAAAAGTAAACAGAAAGAAAGCTATCAGACATTTTGTACATTCTTAAGTATCAGCCCGATTAACTTTGATGTTCCCTTGGTTGTTACTAATGCAAACCCTCAGGTTTATTTATTGTTGTTTTAAATGGAAAGTAGGTTTAAATGTGAATGTTTTCCATCTTCACCTGGCTGGTCAAAGTTTGAAATGTACTCAAGTAGAAGTAAAAAATATTTTGGTTAGAATGTGCTTTTTTGTATAGAGTGCTTTGTTAATATAAGGGCTGGGAGTTTTTCTGTACTGCCGTTTTCAAGAATGCTTGAGAGTTAGAGCTTTGTAATATAAGAAAACCATTAAATCAGCTGGATATCATGAAGAGAAGGATGTGAACTAAGAAAGTTTTACTGTCATGCTTCCTTCTGTTTCTCAGGATAGACTCAGAAAAGTAGTTTGTGTGGTTCTTATTACAGGCGAAAGGAAGGTGCTTTAAAAAATACTGTAAAAATATAGCAATAGTTTTTAAATTCAGTTGCTTTTTTCATTTTTACTTTTAACCCCACCAGCCCAGTTTCTCTCCCAAACTCTGTGAAGACATAGTTTTGTATTTAGGTCAATCAATAGTTTAGGAGTAATTGTGATGTCACTAGTGTAACCGAAGAAGTTATTCAACTGCAAGGAGAGCATCTGGGCATGGGGAGAACCTCAGTGTAAACACAGGGACTTTGAAAATTAGGGAGCTTTTCGTGCCCACCTGGAAAATGAGAACCCATTCTATTTAGGCATGTCATTGGTGAGGAGAAATAAAGAAATTGTCATCTGAATTTTTAGCCAAATATGCATATTCAGATTTCAGGGGTTGTCACTATTTCACCTGATATTCTAAGAGGAGGAAAAAGTCGCCCTTAATCCAATGTGTGCCCCATATTATGTGTCTGGAAACCTGGCTAAGTTCTAGTCAATGGGGCACTGTATTCTCAATAACAAACTCTCTTGAAAATAATGAACACTAAATGTTCTATTGATATTTTTCAGTGCACCTCTGTTGAAAAACAGGACTCTTTAAGTAATTGCTGTATTAAGCTATTTGGGTTTATGTCTTTAATCACATATATGGGAAGCTTGGTCACCAAGGCAATTTAGAGAAGTATAAGACATAAATAAATTACCAACAGCTTTATTTCCCAAGGCCTTAAACAATAAAATGATTTTTCTAAGCCATTTTATTAACTTGTTGAGTTCAGACCCTCTGAAATAGCTTCTGTAGGGTGTTTCAGTGCATAATGTTTAGTTTTTCAGGTGGAACATCTATTGCAGAGTTGTACCCTCTCCTTTAAAGATCTAATTTAATGTGGTTTTAGCTAGTTGTGAAAGTTACTTTTTAAAATGGTAAGTATAAAACGGCCCCACCTTATTCCCATTTAGTCAACATTATGTTGTCCTTCCTTATTTTGAGGGGAGAAGGGGCTATTGCACCTTTTGATTCAGTTGCTAGCTCATGAATTTGTCAGCTGAGAGTTCATAATAGTACAAGACTTGATTCTTTGTAAGTCACTCAGCAGAATAGATCTTGAGTCATAATGAGAGGGCTGAGAAATGCCATTAGCCCAGAAGACTTTAAATTATGAGAATCTGCACAAAAGAGTATCTATGGTAAATATTTAACTTTCAGATCTGGTGGAAGAATTGTGTCTATTATAATTTTTCCATTTGAGTTTGTTATTATCACAATTTTTGAGTAGTATTTTTATTTGACAACTTATACTTTGATTATATTTGGGATCTAGTAATAAATATTTGTTTCTTAACTAGTTTTTGTTCATAAAATACAACTAACTGATCTGTGGGCATTTTTGAAAAGCATATCTCACATAGTAATGCCTGTTTGGCCACAAGTATTTAGCTTTCACAACAATGGTATTTGGATTTTTTGGTTGAAACATATTTATAACAGAAATATTAATTTCAAAATGTATTAGCATATGACTTTGAACAAGGGGGGACTTAAATTTATGGTAAAAATCAACATTATTTTGCAATATTAGTGGAAACTTTGTTGCCTTCAAATAAGCTTTGAAACATTTAGTAATTAACAGTTCCATAATTAGCTTTGCATATCTTGGCTGAGGTTCAAAATAAATCTCTCCCAACTGCAGGGCTCCATGAAGAGACTGGATTAACACAGTCCTTCCCAGCCAGACCTTTGGCTTTTACAGAACAGTTAAAAAATAAAATAAAAAAAGGAAGAGGGACTACCTAGTTGCCAATTTTGCCTCTCAAGGAAGGATATAAAAACAAAAAACAAAACAAAAAAACAACCCAAACAACCTTGCTATAATCTCAGATCACTATCATTTGAAAGATCTTGCCATTTAGTGAGAACAGTAGGATCCACTATCACTTCAAAGCTTAGTTCCTAAAATCAGATTTTCTTTGCTTTGTAACAAAAATCTTACTATGTCTTTTTCTTTTCTTTCCTTTCCTTTTCGTTTATTTTTTTCCTTCTCTTTTCTTTCTTTCTCTTTCTTTTCTCCTCTCCCCTCCCCTCCCCTCCCTTTTTATTCATTCATTCATTTACTCGTTGCCTGAAGAAAACTTCATTCTGGTAGATTTTGGGGGGAGTTAGTGATCACAATGAGGTCTGCCTTTGGTGATATTTGAAATTAAGTCATATAAAATAATGAATATGCCTCAAATATAATTTATATCTGAAATAAAAATATAATAACCTTTTAAAAACAGAAAGACTGTGCTTCTTGACTCTTATTTGTTATGGGGCTATTCCTTCTCCATTTTTGGTAGCAATTTCCTCATCTCTAAAATAAGTATAATAGCTTTCTGAGGTTGTTTTATGGATTAAGTGAAAGAAAATGCATTTAGTATTTAGTACATTGTGTAATCAGTTCCTGTAGCAGCACATTTTAATGAAATGACTATTATTTCCCAAGCCTTGGGAATTCAAAGATGAAATGACACATATGTCCCTCAAGTAATTCACCAATCTATTGTGTCCTGTAAGTAGGATGTGATTCTTTAGAGTTCTGACAGCTGTCTTCTACCAACATGGAAGATGCTATGGATTTCTTAGGTAAGTGTGCATTAAGTCTTTAGCACAGGATATATAGAGGTTTGTTAAGTGTGCTTTGTGCCAAGGGAGGGTGAGTAGGGCACGGGAATGACTCCATGGGAGTGTGGAAGTTTGTGGTTTGGAAGACAGTGAGAGAAGCCCAAGAGTTCTGTCAAAGGCTGATACCGGTATATGTCTGTCTGTTCTTCAGGCTTGAGATGGTTGGGAACCTGAATTACACAGTGGAAACCGACTGCAGATCTGCAAGAGTAGACTCTGCTGGATAGGCAGGCCGAATGTATGCACGTTTATATCAGCTACTCATTGCACCACATTGTGCTCACATTATGGCAGTACAGATGGGTCATGGTACATGACAATGATGGACATTTCCTCCTTTATAGGGAAAAAACCCAAGTTGTTGAATATAATTTTTTGATTTTTAAGATTTTTTTAATGCTACTCCCTTACACTTTTTTTTTTTTTTTAGATAGATTAAGTAATGTTAAATTAGGAAGGAGAAGTCATTTGTAGTACCAATGGTCTTTTGCAGCTTTGCAAGAGCTTGAATATATGTAGTTAGTAAAAATATGTTCAGGGGTTATAATGTCAGCCTTTATGGATAGAAAAATAAGCTGATTGCCATATTATTTTTTGGTTTAGGATTTTTACCTTTCCAGGAAAAAAAAAAAAACACCTCTGTTCTCACATGCTAATTAACCGCTACTTACAGAACTATAATACCAAGTATAGTGTTTTGCTGTATTCATGTATGAAAAGGTTTATTTTTGTGTTGATGAATTCGGTTTTTGTGGATTGGAAAGTATAGTCATTGCATTTTAAATTCTCCTGGCTCCACCCTTTCTGTGCTTCCATATCTGTTAAACAGAAAAGTGTTTTGGCGTAGTTGATGTCAGTGACTTGAAGGCGAACTTTGTTTTGTCATTAGAACTCTCTTCCCTGTTGATAGTTCCTCCTGCAAATTGAAAATCATAGGTTGTGGGGATTTAGAATTTCTCAAATAAAAGTTTACATTTTGATCCCTTTAACTGTGGGTCGTTTAGCTAAAAAACCAACACTGACCATAATATCTGGCCCTCAGAACCTTTCTGTTCTTTTCTGGCTTATGGTGTTTATTCCTACCCAACACAAAAGGTCATAAGAAAAGACCCTAGGGGAAGCCGGGATGGCTCGGTGGGTTAAGCGCTCACTTTGCAGCGCCAGGGACCAAGGATCAAATCCCAGCCCCGGCCCGTGCGGAACCATATGCTGAACTGGGAGCTCCCCCAGTTCAGCTCTCCCTGTATCTCTCTCTCTCTCTCTCTCTCTCTCTCTCTCTCTCTCTCTCTCTGTCAAAAATAAATAAATAAAAAAATATTAAAAAAAAAAGAGTACAGTACATTTAAAAAAAAAAAAAAAAAAGACCCTAAAGAAGACTAAAAAATAGTAATAGTAGTGACTATTACTATGAGCTGTTTTTTTCTGATGAGGGCTGATGGAAGCCAAATGATTACAGCAGTTAGTGGATTGGGACACTGAGGTGTTTATCTGATTTCTCCTGAGAATTGACCCCAGAGTTAAAGCTCATTACCTTTTTTCATACTATTTAGGTTGAGATAGTGTAGATTCACATGCAGTTGTAAGAAAGAATTCAGAGAGATCCTGTGTGCCCCTTGTCCAGTTTTTTCCTGTTAGTAATATCTTACAAAACTACAGCGCAGTATGACAACCAGGATATTGACATTGATAGTGAAGACACACAACATTTCCATGGGATCCCTCTTGTTGCCCTTTTATAGCCACAGTCACTCCCCTACCCTACCTCTGGCAAAGATTAATCTTTCTTCACTGCTATAATTTTGTCATTTTAAGAATGTTATATAAATGGAATCATACAGTATTTGACCTTTAAGGATTGGCTTTTTTCACTTAGTGTAAGTAAGGCTCATACCTCTTTTGGCTAAAGTGAATTTCTGCTGTTGTCACTGAGTGATTTGGGTTTATGTTCCTGAAATACAAATAACTTCTGGGATTTATGTGGGGGGTGAGGGGGGAGGGCGAGTGTTAAGGTAAGATGGATTTAGATAGTGACAATGATAAGAAAAATCTGTAAGAATAGTGTGTATAAAATGAAGACCAAATATCATAAAGTCTTGGGTAAGCAAAAGGTGTACAGTACATTCGGGATTTTTCTATGTACTGTTTTTATCTAACTGAAATTGGTGCTGGAAGAGTGAACTAAAAAATATTGGAACCTAACATTTGATATAATTGCAAATAAGCTATAAGCTGAAAAGTATTTACTATTTTCAAATATAAACATATACTGTAAACTATTTTCTGTATTTTGAGATAATTTTTTTTCTGTTTGATATTTTCAAAAATAAATTGCATTTGAGGAAACATGTGAAAAAGAAAAGAACTGGCCAGGCTCTGAAATAACAAAATTTTATAAAGTAAAAAATATGAAAATGTGTGGGTGGAGACTAAACCTATTTAACATTTGCCCAGTTCTATGTATAAGTAACTGTTTGAATTCTTTAAGGCAATACATGTCTGATTTCTTTTTGTGCATAATCCTTACGTTATGCATTCTTGCAAACTCCATATTCTTTTAAGCGCGTTCAAATTAGAAAATGCTTGGTCAAATTGTTAAAAGTAGCACGCTAAGTTACATGTTTTAGTTATTAAACTGCTTGAGCAAACATGCATTTCCAAACAACTAGAGATAAGTTTTAAAATTCATGAGTTTAAAAAATTGAAATGCGGTAGCATAAAATGTCAAGAATTGAGGTAAGGAAGAATCTGACTGCATTTTATTTTTGTTTTCTAATGTTTATTCATGTCTGATCCCCCTACTTTTGTAGAGCTGGAAGAAACTGAGGAGCAAACTTTAGGGGCAAACATTACCTGCATGCTTGCTTTGGTTCCCTTGAATTTGGGATACCACAAACTTGTAGACACAAACAGTATATGCAGAGACCCGAAAGTTCTTTATTACCAAATGTGAACCTCCAGACCTAATCATCTGAGGCTTAAATTGGAATGCTGGGAATTCCTGTCTTGATTTTCCTTTCTATGGTATGGCTTAAATCTACATCACACAGAGAAAACTCTTTGGAAGACAACATGGTAAAATCATTTTACTGTTAAAGGCCTTGTTCCCACTTTATATGTACTGGGGTAGCTGTTTTCCCTTGTAGTTACACAGTTATATTTTTAATTATATTCACAGAATAGTTGTTTTGCATTTATTTAGTGTATTTCTGCTTATAACGTAGTGGTTATGATCTTAGACTTTAGTGTCAAATGGCTTTGTGGTCCTGGACAGGTAACTTAACATTAATGGGTCTCTGGCTTTTGGATTTCGTAGACTGTTCAATTTTCACAAGATATGAGGCACAGATAACTGATTTGTCACCTATTCATTTTGCCTAAGTGTGCATGTTAAAATCTATGTAAACTCGCTCCCGACTATTTTTATAAAAGAAAGACATTTTAATACCACAAAAATAGAAAGGTCATGATCTTAGTAAATAAATTTAATGTTGTTTTTACCATATTATTCTGTTTTCATCAATGGATGATGAAAATTTTACCATGGGTGGGTATGGTAATATCACTAAACTCATATGTTGGTGAAGATTAAATATGTTCATGTATATTAAAGTTCTTTGACAGTCTTTGGCATTGAATATTTAATATTTATTATTATTACTATTATCTTTTACATAGTATATACTATTACTATTTTCTATAGTGTATACTAGTATTTGTTGTTATTATTATTAATAGTTGTTATTCATTTGCAGTCTGATCTTTTTTATCTTAGATCATTTTTCATCATTAGTATATCTTATGACTAATTCACCAAAGTGATTTGTAACATAATTTGATTCAATAGACTTGATT
>PVKE010024134.1:0-24050 GCA_004027555.1 Craseonycteris thonglongyai | reverse complement strand
AAAAAAAAAATAAAAAAATAAACAAAAAAATAAAAAATAAATAAAAAATAAAAAAAAAACAAAACAAAAACAAAACAAACAAAAAAAAGAGTATAGCTGTTTTAGAAAGCACACATAAATGTTACATGAACCGAAGACCCATTGCCCACCTACCTGTTATGAGTCAGAGGTGGGGTGTGGGGTAGGAGACTGAAAAGTACATACTTAATACAACTCAGATTTGCCAATAAGAACAAGAACGACAAGAAGGTGAAGAAGAAAGTTGCTTTACACTTCTTTATATCCAAAATAAACACCCTGCATCTCCCTTTAAAATTTTATTTTGAAACTATTAAAGTTTAACATGCCAATCAAGGTAACAGTTTCCTCTATTTTGTAACACTTTTATTTTACATAAATATTCTTCCAACTTAAAGTTCAAATTCCCTGTCAGATCTGATTTTTTCCTCAAAGAGTCTATCATCTTCTCCTCCCCCTCTAGAAGTTATGTCCTTTCAATGGGTAAATTACTTACTCTGTTTATACCTCAATGTCTCCATCTGTAGAATGGAGAAAAATATTACATACCTCATAGGGTCTTGCCAGATAGTTTCAGTTAATTATGCAAGAGCATTTTTAGAAATCAGAAAATTTGTCTGTTTAACATATATTTTCTATACATTTTAGGATTTAAAGAAGATTGGGCAAGTATCGTGTATAACCAACTCCATAGATGCTATATTGTCTTTTGTCTTTCTAGAATTAAGTCTTTACCTCTCGCCTTGTCTCTGAAGAAGGTTGAGGGTAGGGTGGGATGCTAGGGGATGTGGTAAGGTGGAATCACGTTGAAAGAGTAGCAGAAAATACATATGTAGGATTAAACTCACCAATTCAACAAACTGGGGAGAGTTCTCTATTGCCAGTCTACCAATTAGAGCTTCTAAAAGTATGGTTTTTCCAAAAATTGCGGTTGATTCTTTGCTTAGGGATGCTTATAGAAAGGAAGGGGTGTGTGGCCCTCAACGTGATATCTGCTGCCCCCTGACCATCCCAGTAGGTGGAAAAATAATCTGAGGATCAGACTAAGCAGTTTCAGGGAAGTCATGCACGTGGAAGTGAGTGCAGAAAGGAGGTTGTCAGTGAGTAGAATGGTTCTGAGGCATGTGTTAGAAAAAGCTCTCTCTCTCCAGCAGGAGGGGTATAGACAGTGGAGCCAGCTCTTGAATCGCTAGGGGCAAATGGTTTTCTCACAGCTGGGAAAACATCTGTTTCCTCTGGCACGATAGGACACTGCTAACACTCCCACGAATCAGTTAGTTAATGCTACGTAGTAACAAACCACTTCAAAACTCCATGGCTTAGCATGACAGCCATTTATTTGGTTATGATTTGAGTCGGTCATCCAGGCTCTGCTCATTGGACTTGGCGAGGCTCACGCCTGTGCCTGAAGTTAATGCCTCAGTCATCTGGGAATTGGCTGATCTGAGGGGGAATCTCAGCTGAGAGGACTTACTTGGTCCCTCACAGTCTCTCAGGCTGGACTGCACATGCCACATGGTGGCAGACAGGAACAACATTTATCAGGGTCATTTCCTTACAGAACCACAAAAGACGACTGTATTTCTTTGAAGCACACTGTATCTCTTTACAGAACACAAAAATATAATCAAATGTAGCTTCTTATCTCCTACCCTGTAAAACAGAATGATTTTCCCTTTGTTCCTAAATTAACAATACTCAGCAACCGTAGATTTGAAAGGTATACGTTACTGAACTCAATCTCCGAGGTTTGCTCAACATAAAACAACAAAACTAGCAAACAAACAAAAACTATAGGTAGCGCACAGGCTGGAACTGCCTCAGTCTCCTTAACATACCTGAGCTACTCGCTGTTTGCTCAGAAATTTCTCCTTCATTACAGAGAAAAAACAAAGATCAAATATATACTCATTCAAAAGTGTCAACTATTTACAAGCTTCAATTCCATCCTTAGATGTTGTAAACCTCCTGGAGCAAAGACAGCAACCATGGTACTGCGTTTAGGACAGCCAGGGGATGCTCAGAGCTGCCTTTAATGTGATCATGGAAGGGTCTCTTCAGGGCACAGGACGCTTGGGTCACTGGAGTCATACACTGTAAGGCACAGGTTCAAGAGACTCCAGAAGCAGGGGAAGGAATAGAAAAGAAGAAACCTGGGGGAAGGGGAAGTCAAGGAGAGAAGAGAGCAGAGGCCCGGCACAGTGGCTGTTGCGTGGTAAGAAAGGTCGTTTAAGCCACACCTGGGCTTTCTTGTACCTACAGTGTTTGGGCAGGATGATGAGCTCCTAGGACCAGGGCTTGGGGGGACACAGGTATGGCATTCACCTCAGGTGCAAAATTTAAGAGGACCCACAAAAAAAGACCTCAGTAATCAAGATACATAATATTTTAGTGACAGTGTGCAATATCAGATTATGCAAAAAAAAAAAATTGATAGTGAACAAAATATCTGAATTTTAAATAAAGGGAGAATCAGTCTTACTGATGTTTCCTGTGGCCTCAGGTTTCCTGAGTCCGGCTCAACACGAACGGTTTCATTTAAAAGTTGAGTGTTACTCAGGATGAATTGTTTTTTATTAATTTTTATTTTAAAAAACATCACATTAATGAAAATATGATTTATCTTGAGTACTGAGATTCTTTGTGTCCCCTTAAAATTTGCTTCTGAGGTAAATGCCTTGCTCACCTTACCATGGAGGGGGGGTGGGGCTGGATGTGGGAGATGATGTCACCTGGCCTAGAAGGGATGAAGTAGGAGGGCTTTGGGTCCAGATTGCTGGCATTTCCCTGTGGTAGTTCTCTCTAGTCATGCTGTTGGGCTTTGGGCAAATTCCTTAACCCTGGACTCTCAGTACAGTGGGGGTAAAAATAGTACTCTTTTGGCAGATTGTGAGAATAACATAGGTTAATACATGAATATATGAGGGCTGTCTGGACAGTTTTCAGCCACACAACTATTTTATTATATTGACAATGGCTAAATTTTTATTCTGGACAGTCCTCGTATATTAAGTGAATAAATAGCGCCCAAGATGCCACAATAGCTTAAAAAATATTAGTGCTGGGGAAACCGGGATGACTTAATGAGTTAAACACTCACTTTGCAGCCCCGGGGATCGAGGATTGAATCCTGGCCCCAGACCGTGTGGATCCATGTGCTGAACTGGGGTGTGCTTCCCATGCAGGAGGCCCCCAGCCCAGCTCCCACCCTGCACGACCCCCGTCCACCTGTGTGGAATGAAACCATGTCAAAAACTGATGACACACAACTATGGAGACTGCTCTGGGCTCCCCCGCTTCTCTCTGTCTCTGTTTGTCAAAAACAACAATATAAATCTCTTTCAAAAAAGTATTAGTGCTGAGAATTAGGAGTGGGTCTGCTCTGATGCTCTGGCTTTGAAATAAATATTGATAAATAACAGGCAAAAGACTGATTCCATTTGTGGGTAAATCAATAAAACAGCCCCAAAGGATGATAATCCTCCCCCGAGTATAGAAGAAAGTACTCATTCAAAATAGAATGCAATAAAGCAAAAGAGCGCCTCTGTTATTTATTTCTACTAACAAATTGTGAAGTGCTCAAAATTATAAACTGGGCGTTACTTTGGTAAGACTTTCCAATGAGACTTTGAACACGCTGAGTTAAATTTTAATATGGAATTAAATAAAGAAAATTGATGATAAAGGAGTGGCTACAAAATAAAAATAGAATTAGGGAAATGCTAAGACATCAAAAGACACCATAAATGTGCCTACTGAACACAGATGACTGTATTTGCCTAAAGGGAATTTAAAAAATCTTTTCATATATTCTATTTTTATTGGAAAAATATTGTTAGGAATTTTATATTTTAGAGGAGGATTTGGACCTTTCTTTTGAATGTACAAGAAGGGATTAGATAGAGAAACAACATTCTCTATGGGCACAATTGAGAATAATAATAATAGCTAACGTTTATTAATGTTTATTATGTGTAAGGTACAATGCCAACCACATGTTTCATAAATACGTTATATAATTGGTTTTAGAAGCCTAGGAAGTAAGTACTAATATTTTCTCCATTCTCAGGTGTGGAATAGGCAAAGAAAACTTACAGACTTTGATTAAGATCCCACAGTAAGTGACTGAGGTAGAATTTCAAACCACACGGTCTATACTCAGAGTCTGATCACTACGTCTTAAGTCTAACTGCTGGACTATATCATTGTGTAGACTAGAGCTTTGTTATTCAAAGGATGGCCCAGCATCATCACCAGCAACATGGAGCTTGATAAAAATGCAGCATCTCAGGCTCCATGGGAGACCCTAGTGAACTGGAATCTGCTTTTTAATAAGATCTTCCGGTGATTCATGAACAGTTTGAGAAGCACTTTTGTTCAGCATTTTGAAACTAGATTTCAGAATGTCTCTACTGGGCCATAAGTCCTTGTCGGAAAAGCTTTAAAGATGTTTTCAAACCTAATTCTCTGCTTCAAAACTTGTCAGTTTGATTATGCCATGGTGTTCTTAAACCCCTGTAGAGATTATAATTCTTTGCTCAGTTCTCTCTTTTTTTTTTTTAATATTTATTTGATTGTTTTTGAGAGAAGGTGAGAGAGAGAAGGGGGAAGGGCCCAGAACAGTCTCCATAGTTGTACATCATGGTTTCACTCCACACAGGTGGATGTGGGGTCTCAAGCTGTGGGAACTGAACCGGGGACCTTCTTCAGGGGTGGCAAGAACCATCACCATTGCAGTTCAGCATAGCAGTTTGCAGGGGCTGGGGTCCGGATTCAATCCCCAGACCTTGTGGTTGCAAGGCAGGTGCTCAACCTGTTGAGGTGTCCCAGTGTCCCCCAGTTTTTTTAATTTTTATTAAATGTATTGGAGTGACATTGGTTAATAAAATGATATAGGTTTCCAGTGTACAATTCTATAAACATCATCTACACATTGCGCTGTATGTTCCGCACCTAGAGCCAGCTCTCCTTCCATCACCACACTAGTATATTTACCCTCTTCTACTACCCCACTCCCTGCTTACCCTCTGGTAACCACTAAACTGTTGTCTTTCTATGAGTTTTTGTTTGTCTTACTTGTTGCTTTCAGTTTTATATCCCACATTTGAGTAAAGTCATAAGGTTCTTAACTTGTTCTGTCTGATTTAGTTTGCTTAGCATGATAATCTTAAAATCCATCCATATTGTCACAAATGACAGTATTTCACCTTTTCTTATGGCCGAATCATATTCCATTGTATGTGTGTATCACATCTTTACTGGCCACTCATCTATTGAAGGACACTGTGGTTATTTCCAGATCTTGGCAACCACGGATAATGCTGCAGTGAACACAGGAGTACACATGTCTTTAAGGATAAATGTTTTCAGATTTTGAGGTAGATACCCAGGAGAGGGATTGCTGGGTCATATGTAGTTCTATTCTCAATTTTTTGGAGGATCCTCCATACTCTTTTCCATAGTGGCTGTTTTTAAAGTGTTGCCTGAAGGGGGTCTTGTCTCTATTCCTAAGTGGGTTTCAGGGAAGAACAGTCCTGGTACATGCTACAAAGCTCAAAGTCCCAAAGAATGAGTGGACCCAAAGCAACAGAAACAGAGGCCGTGTGGCCGACTTCAGTAGCCCTGTGATCCTGTCGTCCCTGAAGCAACTATAACTGATATTTGCACAGTGCTTTAATGTTTACAATAACAATTTCACACACACAGAGAAAAATATGCATTTGATGGACTTGAGGTTGAAACGCTTCAAACTGGAGTATTTGCAGGGGATTATAGTCTTGTAGGTAGGATTTGTAAGGCCCTCGGTTTGGTGTGAATGGTTTCACTGCCCCTACGTGAACTAGCGGGTAACAGGTTTGTTGAAGGGAAATTCCATGGCTGTGGTCTTCGAGGAGCTGTTTCACCAGGCAAAGAAAAGCAGACTAGAATCAAAGAAAAGGAAGGTGTATCTGCCAGTTAGGGATCTCAAATTTTATAACCATTGACCACGTCCAGCTTTGGGCACTTAGGATCTTAGATCAAAATTTAGACAAATAGCACATGTACAGGGAATGAGTATATGCATTAAATAACATGTTGGTACACTCAAAGAAATATTTGAGGCTATCTCTAGAGGGCAATTCAAGGAATATGTGCTAAACAAAGAAGGACAAGAAGAATTTTTTTTTTTTTTTTTTGTAAATTAATGAGGCTTCTTATAGATATTGGTTGGATATTTCTTTCTGTGGTATAAATTGAAATGCTTCTTTTTTTGAAAGTGAAATCTGTATTCACCAAGCGTATCTTGAGTGAACCATACTAGACTGGAGGTTAATAGTATGAGACAAGCCTACCTTTGAATGCTTAGTTCTACCTCTTATTCACTTCATGGCATTAGTAGGCTGCTTAACGTTTCTAAACATCCATTCATTCCATCATAAATGGGAGTCCTAAGAGCACAGACGTCCTAGGTCTCTTGTAACCTCCAAATGGAATGCATCTCATGCTGGCTAGAATATAGGAAAGCCCCACTCAGTCCATTCAGTGAATATTTCTAATCATCCACGTGGGGGCAGATCCAAGCGCTACAATAAGACAAGATGCTCACAAAGCCCTTGGGCGTTCCTGACATAACCACACACAAATGTAAGATTGCTTTGAGAGCTTATCACAGTATTTGACGTTTTAACAACTTTGTTGGCATTAGGCTCGACAACCTCAGACAGCTGAGTATATTGCAGATGGGGAAGCAGCACAGATGAACGATGGAAGGGGGCAGCTTGAAGACACTATTCACAGGTGAGCCCTAGCAATTTCTTTTGTAGGAACCTGCCTCATTTGTGAGTTAGGCATCAGAGCTATTATCACATAGTAAAGGAAGCATAGGTTTTTGCCGAAACGTTTGTGCAATTTAAAGATGAGGTGTGTCTCCATATGACTGCATTTCAGGTATGTGGGAAGAAAGAGGGAAGTGACCAATCTCTAACTGCTCCGTATTATTTCTGCTTTTTCTGAGTACATAATGTGGTGGCTACTCATGTGTGTGTGTGTGTGTGTGTGTGTGTGTGTGTGTGTGTGTGTGTGTGTTAGAGAGAGAGGGAGAGAGAGAGAAAGAGAGAGAGAGATTGCTTTTTACCAATAAAAAAGAGAACAGGAAGACTGCCCTTCTGAACCTCCTCTTTGTGAAAGGACTTCTAGGGATTTTCAGCATGTGGAGGAAGATCAGAAAGTCTCGGTGGAACTTGTGCCAAACTGCTGAAGTCACAGACTCTTCCCACACTCCCCTGGGTCTCGTCAATTCTTATCAAAAATTCAGGGGTGGCAGCAGCTGCCTTTCTACTTTATAAAAGGAAGCAACTAGAACACAGGAAAAGAAAACTAACATTGGGATGCCCACGGCTCCTATCGAATGTCCACTCATCTGCCCCTGACCATCAAAGAAGCTTAGATTTGTGTGGAAGTGGGCGTCAAAGCCAGCATCTCCCCGCCTGGTGGGTGCCCGGGAAAGGAACATTTGTTTATTTCTGCGTACACTTTGCAAAAGTCACTGGTTGGACGCACAAGTTCAGGGGAATATTTTGGGTCAAGTTTGCCAGCCACTGACCTTCCGCAGTTCTGTCTTTAAAACCTCATCCCATTCATTCAGCCTGTTAGGTGCCTGCATGGCTAACAAAGCCCAGCCTCCTGTCTCTACACACTGAAGGCTTCTTGGAGGGCTTACAAAGCATTTTGAAGAGTTAAATGTAAATGAATCAGGAACACATGGATTCAATTTCCCTGGAAATTCACATGTGCTTGGAAATGAAGGGGGGCAGTGTCTGGCCAAATGTGCTTTGATTTATCTGACCCCCAAATATACTCCTCCCCTCTCCTTTCCTCCCCTCAAAATCATTCAAAACTTTGCTTAATGTCAAACCATGGCTGGGTTCTTGAGACCTTTGAAACACGGAGTGGTTTGAGTTCCTGAAATGCTCCACTGAGTTAAAAAGGGCATTCAAGGGAACCTTATTCCACTTCCCACATCCCAACAACTAAAGGATCTCACATGGTTTTCTTCTATTTAATGGGGTTAAATTAAGGCAAGGATGTGATGATGTTGGTTCAATCACAAAGCCAACCACCTACTGCAGCCCACAGAAGCCTTTGCTTCCTGCAGGGAATGTTCTCCTTCCCAGGACGTGGTCCTGCAAATCATTTCTGCCAGTAAAGATCGGGTTTGCTTTTACTAGAAAACCACCACTTGGCTAAAGGAGTAGAATTATACAACCATCCTCCTCGTCATTGCCATCACCATCGTCTACCTAACATGTGTTCAGTGTCTCCGTTTCAGAACACCTTTTAAAATAATTTCCACATTTAAGAGCTGTAACAGCTCCTTGTGTGAATGTTAAATATGGACTCGTTTAGAACTTATTTAAGGATGCCAGGAAGAGAGAACCGGTGTTAGAAGCCGGGGGCTGCAGCCTATTGAGTCTCGTAAGTGTGACGGAGGATGCGTTAGACTCAACTGTTCTGGTTCCTGGCTTTCTTGGAATTTCTGGTAGAGTAGAGAAAGGAAGATTCAACTTCTAATCTTAAATGCTCATCAGACAGGGATCAGACTATCATTCCTCAGAGGCTACTACTGGCTGCAGAACTTATTGGGACAACGCTTGTTGTCATGAATTGGTTTTACCTTGTTTTTGGTTGCTCTTCTCCAGCCAGGGGCTGCTCCCGGGTTCGTCACGTTCTCCTTCTCCTGGGCTCACCCCCTCCATACCCACTTGGCCAATCTTGTTTTCTTAGTATCTTTCATGAAGATTGCCTCCACGGGTTGTGGGTTTTGTCCCATGAGAATGGTTGAGGGCCCTTAAGAATGGAGAGAGGGTAGAAGAGGAAGATGGTTGGGGATACTGCTGGCTGCTTCTCCAAGGGTATCAAGGACAATTCTCAACTTTTGGGCTGTGTCTTAGCTATACTCACTCCTTTCTGTTCCTGACTTTTCCTTCTTCGACCTAGACTCTGCTGCCAGCACATTGGATGACTGACTACTCCTAGAATCTTTAAGTTCAGGCTTACAGACATGGCATCTTTTAGAGAGGCCTTCCTAGACAACTCTGTGAAATGAAGTCCCCACTCTCCCTCAGTGCTTGCCTATAATACTATCCTGTTTATTCCCTTCATAACATATCATGATCTACAATGATATTAATTATTATTTGTTTACTTGTTTACAGTCTTTCTCTCCTGCTAGTACTGAAATCCCTTGTAGCTAAGGATAGCTTCTCATTTGTGCATATATCACTGTTTTCCTAATGCCTAGAAAAACCTGACATAGAGTAGCTTATCAATAAAAAATTACTGATTGATGAATTCTTCTAGTGAGCAGTCCAAGTGTTGAGGGTAGCGTCCCTTGGAAGGATTGTGGTACCAGAAACCAATCGCCATAATGAACAGTGAATATCCTCATACCTTTTTAAAAGACAGAGTACTTTAGCAGCTCTTTTAACTCATATAAAGTGACTCAGCATCAACTGCTGAGAAAACAATATGTATAAATTGACCACCCTTAGCCACATTTCCATGAGATGCTGGGATAAAGCATAGACTATGACAGATTCCATTCATGGCATCATAGTTGAAATGTATTTTAACCAGTGAAAAAGTTCCAGATCTCGCAAGTCTGATGAGTGTGATAACATAGGAAGAACTTAAACAGGACCACCTGCAATGATGGTGAATTCCTTAGTGAAGTAACCGATCAGTCATATCAACTAGGCTTTTTTGAGTTCTATGAGTGTGTTACTTACAGAATTTGTCATTTAATCGGTGACTATTTCTACCCTAGATGAGTACATGAAAGGGATTAACATTATCAGAGATAAATGAAAAATAAGATTGTCCCCCTTTATCTCTTTATGTTTCCTTTGAGATAAAGGGAAATAAAAGCAAGAAAAATAAGAAAGACAAGTGGAAGGTTATTACCCTATTCAAAATGTGTGCCGTAAATTCTTTGATATTGTGCTAAAGTTGGTTGTAAGTTTTGTTCTGGTTTTTCTAGCAGCCAGTATAATGAGTAAAATATGATTTAGTACGTGATTTATAGGCAGGGCCAGCTACATAATTTGCTGGCCCCCGTGCAAAATGAAAATGTGGGGCTCGTGTTCAAAAAGCAGGAAAAATGCCATTAACTGTAATAAAACATGAGACTTTTTTCTTTTCTTTCACGCTCTCATTCTAGACCTGTTATGGCGGGTTTTATTTGTTAGTTAACGGCTCACTCCCTCGGGCACAGGGACACAGGCGGGTTGAACAGACTCTCAAAAGGCACTGGGAGCCTGTCCCCTGACTTGGCTCCCACGTACTGTTCCTTCTTTGAGGATGAGGAAGCCAGCCTGCCCTTCCCATGGCCTGCTAACCCAACCCACCAAGAACAGAGAACCCCCAAAAGACTGGACAGCCGTTGCCTGGAGGTGGTCAGTACGGGGATGAGGGATGAACTAGAGGCTTGCCCTGCTGAACCTGTGGTGGTGCTACAGGACAGGGACCGCCACTGCTATGCGCCCCCTCAGAGGCACCGCAAGTGCACACTGCCTGACCTTGACCCTCCCACGGCTCGTGCCTGAGCCGAACTGTCTCTGGGCACAGAGTGGCCGGTGGCCTGGGCCAGAGACACAAGGCAGTGCCTGGGGTGCCAAGAGGCAGGGGGCATTAGCAGCATCTGGGTGAGGTTGCAGAAGGGGAGGTCAAATGTGACTGGTGTGACAGGGGTGAAGCAGTGGCAAGCCGAGAACTCCTCATCCCAGAGAGATACGATCGTGAGAGCTGAAGCCCCAAGCCTGGTGCATGCTCCCTGGTCCCCAGGTACTTCGCACACAAAATACAAATTTAAATTTCAAGATAAAAGTACTACAAACTTCAAAACAGGGTATGCTGGGATGCCAACAAGTTAAGTGCTTGCCTTGCAACTGCGAGGTCCTGGGATAGGTTCTCCCGTCTCATGAGGTCTCATGAGGGAGGACCCCAGTTTTGTTCTGCCTGTGGTGCCCCACATCCACCTGTGCAGAATGAAACTATGTCAAAAAAACTAATGATGCACAACTATGAAGACTGCTCTGCGCCCTCCCCACTTCTCTCTCTCTCTCTTCCTCTCTCTCTCTCTCTCTCTCTCTCTCTCTCTCTCACACACACACACACACACACACACATACACACATACATCTTCTCTCAAACAATAAATAATTTGTTTTAAAAAAAGGCATTTCGAAACACCATTAAATCCCAATCAGGGGACCTTTTAGAGGATGGATGGGGGCCTGTGGAATTGCACTGGTCACATGAAGTCAACCCTATTTAGAGGGTCTGTAAGTTAAAAACAAAACAATACAAAGCATCTTAGTTGCCAAAGAGAAACACACGTGACATTGATCCCAAGAACTAAAAACAGAGAAACAGAGAAATGTCTCCCACATAAAGATCTACATAAAGAAGATACCTTGTGACAGAATGGGCAGTGTCCTTAGAATCTTCCATTAAAGCAATAAAGCTACCATGTTTGAGTACCTACTGTGCATCATCACGGCACCTTCTAGGAAGAAGAAAAGGAAATAAATACATAAAGAAATAAATAAAAATCACTAGCTTGTGATTCCAAAACGGTAGGAAATGCTAGCCTCCCTTTTTGGACTCCAGTCACATCTTTTCTTACCCTCAACCTACCTAGCCATCATTGACCCAACAGCTTCCCTCCTTTCATATTGCAGCGCAAAGTCTCTTAAGGATAGATTTCCTATTCTCCAGACCATATGAGGTACCTTTTGCACTTTTTATATTCCCCTTTGCTTTAACATCAGAGCACAGTTCACAGGGTTTATAGTTATGAAAATGTTCACATTATCATTAACTTATTTTCTGCTCACCCCTGGCTAGACCATATGCTCAAATAACAGGATGTGCTTTGTCCTGCTTTTATTACATATTCTTAGTGGCTAGCACAGTTATTCTACATTTGTGAAAGATGCAGCTCCCTGCAGTGGGCAAATTTAATTAAAAAAAAAAATATATATATATATAAACTATACACTTACTATGTGCCAGATATAGTGCTAAATCCTGGGGATAACATAATAAACAATACTCACAATCCATACACTGAGAGAAGATTCTAATCCTTTCCAAACTTACCTGCCATTACTTTTTGTCTTCAATCTCTACTCCAGTCACATATTTCACTTGTTTCTTGAATATACGTGTATTCCATTTATCCCCACTGTGATACTTTTGATCAAAATGTCAGCCTTTCAGATATTTTCCTTTTCTTTTCTTCCCATTTCCCTAAAGTCAAAATTGAATTCAGTGTTGTGGGAAATCTCTAGGAGTCCATAGAACAAATTCTTCTATGGTCACAGATTTAAACAGGCACATGTCAATCTGGCTTAAGACTACATTTCCCAACCTCCCTTGCAATTGGGTGTGTTTATGTGCTCCTTCCTTGACAGTGAGTGGAAGAGATGGCTACAATTTCTGTATCATGTACAATTGTTTGCTCTCCACTTCAAAATTATGTGCCTCTAATGTCAATAATTATGGTGGAAACCCAGCTTCTACCATGTAGATGAAAACAAGTTCGCAAGAGGGAAAAAAAAGATAAAGTTAGCACTTGCTTATCCTCCAGCCTTGTCTGCTGGCCTTCTAGGCTCTCTAGTAAAATGAAAATAAACTTTCATCTTATCTAAGACTTTCTGAGGTCCCACATTCTGAGGTCCCTTTGTTCTGGAAGTTAAGTCTGTATCCTAAATAATGCTTATATTTTCAGAGAACTTTGAACTGGAAATGATCGATTCTAAACTGCTTGTGGGAGAAACAGAGATAGCTCAGCGGGTTAAGCGCTCACTTTGCAGCCCTGGACCTCGAGGATTGAATCCTGGCCCCGGCCCATGTGGACCCACATGCTGAACTGGGGTGTGCCCCCAGTTCAGTTCTTGCTGGGGCCCATGTGGGAGGCTCCCGGCCCAGTTCCTGCCCAGTGCAGCCCTGTGCCCACCTGTGGAGTGAAACTATATGGAAAACTAATGCTGTCAACTATGTAGACTGCTCTGGGCCCTCCCCCTTCTCTCTGTCTGTCTCTGTCTGTCTCTCTCTCTGTCAAAAATAAATCTTTAAACCCCTTGTGGTAGGTAGAATGCTCTCCCCCACCCTGAAAGATCTCCATGCCCTAATCCTTGGAACCTGTAAATATGTTATGTTGCATGGAAAAGGGAACTTTTCAGATGTAATTACGATTGTGGACCTTAAAATAGGGAGATTTACTTAGATTATTTGGTTATGCACAGTCTAATCCCACAAGTCCTTTACAGCCAAGAATTTAGTCTTGTCTGGAAGCAGAGGAGATGTAGCAAAAGGGAAGATGATTCCAAAGGGGAGGACTCAATGTGCCATTGCTCATTCGCAGATGGAGGGAGCAAAATGACAAGGAATTCAAGCTTGAAGGAGCTGTGTGTGAGAGGCCCTGGGCTGGAACAGGGACCTCAGCCCTATAATCACAAGGAAGGGAATCCTGCCAAAAACTTGAATGTGCTTGGAAGTGAAATCTCCTCTGAAGCCTCCAGAATGAAGCCCGGGCCTGCCAACACCTTAGCTTTAGCCTTGTGAGACTCAGAGCAGCGGGACTAGCTAAACCTACCTGGGCTCATTTCAGATTTCTGACCCACAGAGCTGTGAGATAGGACATTCGTGTTGCTTTAAGCTGCTAAATGTGAGGCTATTTGTTATTATATGAATTTCTACGGCTGCCTTAAGGCATGACTACAACTTTGGTGGCTTAAAACAAGCAGACATTTAAATTGTATTAGGATTGTGTTTAGGGTGTGCCTACATAATCCAGGATAAACTCTTGTTCTCAAGATTCTTAACTCAATTACATCCTTTGTCATATACGACAACAGTCATAGGTTCTGGGTATTAAGATGTGAATATATCTTTGTGCAGCTATATTTTCAGCTTACCAGCAGTAGCAACAGAAAACTAATACATTGCTCATTTTACAAACAGACAACAATGACCAAAAATGCTACAAGTGTGGGCTGATAAATATTGCCTCCAGTGTAATATTTTTTTGTTACATTAGACATATCTGGATATAACTGGTTCTGAGTAGTCACATGGTATCTCCCCTCCATCATTCTTGACCTGTGCACACAGTTGCTTACATTTTTCACCTAGTGCACATTGAAATAAAAGAGTTCAGTTCAAACAGCGTGCTGTTATTGAATTCTTAACCGTGGGAAAAGTTCCTCCAATTTTTTTGAAATGTTTGAAAAAGAAGGTGAGGACTTCTTAAAGAAGATCATTACAGGTGATAAAACTTGTGTCCATCATTCTGGCCCCAAGAGTAAGGTGACCAGACGTCCCGCTTTTGGCAGGACAGTCCCAATTTTTAACAATTTGTCCCGCGTCCCGTGGCATTTTTAAAAAGTCCCGATTTTTGGAAAGAATGCATGACAAGCTAGAGAACGGCGGGAGAGAGACCCAATTTTTAATCAAGAACCCCCTCCCCCCTGGTCAATGGTGTCCCGCTTTACCAAGAGCAAAAGGCAGTCCATGGAATATCACCATAAGGGACGAACCACCTCAGTCGAAAAAGTTCAAAACTCAGGCCCTGGCTGGGAAGGTCATGTTGACTGTTGTTTTGGAATTCTGAACATGTTGCTCTGACAGACTTTCTTGAAAAAGGAACAACAATAAACTCTGAGCATTATATTGAAACTCTTACTGCCTTCAAAAGAAGAATCAAATGGATTAGAATAACAAATAAAATACCTTCAACATTACAACTCCAGGCCTCACACAAGGGCAGCAACAAGAGATGCAATTCAACACCTGGACTGTCCAGTGTTGCTGCATCCACCATGTAGTCCAGACCTGTCTCCTAGCAAATCCCGCCTGTTCCCCAAACTAAAGGATCTTTTGAAGGGCCGGTACTTCATCTGTGATGAAGAGGTGGAGTCTGCAGTGAGGAGATAGTTTCAAAAACAAAACACTGATCATATTTTAAGGATGGATTTCAAAAACTAGAGGCACGTTGGTGAAAGTGTATTGAATTGTGTGGTAATTTTGTAGAAAAATAATTACGCAGCTTTGAAAATAAATGGTGTAGGTATATTTCTTCTTTGTGACTCCATTAAAATATCTTTTCCCGTTACTTGTCTATTTAAATGGAGGCAAAATTTATCAGCCCACCTTCATATAGGGCTCGCACACTGTTACATGGCTTGTTAGAGAAAGAAGAAACATAGAATGAGTTGGAGTACTGCCTCAACCAGCTACTCTGAAAATATTTAGCCATTTGCTTACTTGGAAACTAGAGATAATAATATGAGGGATGGTCAGGAAATTTGTGAAATAAAGGAGAAGGGTAAAAAAAAAATTTAATTATTTTTTCTTTATAAATTCACCCTGAACCCTAATACAATTTTCAGATCTTTCATTAAGTTTATTTATACTCTCAGGCAGGGGAAATACTTTGTTTTTGCCCTCAATTGCAGCTTTAACCTCTTCCTTGTCTATAAATTTGTTCCCTCATATTTGGGAACAAATAATAATCAGTTGGAGCCAGGTCTAGACTGTAGGGAAGGTGGTTTAACATTGGGAAGCCACAGTTGTGAAGAGTAGCCAGTGTAAGTAACATTATTCTTCTGTACAGGTTCATTGTCACATAAAAACAGAACCTCTTTGGTCCATTTTCCTCTTCCTTTCTCCTTCGAAGATTCTTTCAACTGTTTGAGCAGACTGGGACAGTACTCTCCAATTATTGTGATACTCTTATCCTTGTAATCTATCAGCAGGTTACCCTCTGTATCTCCACAAAACAGTAGCCGTGATTTGCCCAGCCGATTGGGAGACCTTGAACTCCCTAGGGGGTGGCGTGCCCTTTTCAAGCCAGAGCATGGATTCCTACTTTGACTCTGGCTCATCATGACAAACTCAAGTTTCATCTCCAATGACAATCCGGTTTAAAACTTCATCTTTGTTGTTTCTGCTGAGGTCCAAAAACTGTCATGAACACTTGATGCACTGTTATTTTTGAAGCGGTGTGAGCATTCTCAGTACCCATCTTGTACTGACTTTTGACATCCTTAGGTGCTGATGGAGAATATTCACAATGGTTGTAGGTGATACTCCAACCATTTCTGCAAGCTGCTTTTTATCCAATCTGGCATCTTCTACTATTAATACAAGTTTTCAATTTCTTTGACGATATCTGAGGAAGTGGCCTCAACAGGGCATCCCAGATAGAGGTTGTCTTCAATTGACTCTTTGCCTTGCTTGAAAAGGCTATGCCACTTGCAAACCATGGATTACCAGGGCAACAGTCCCCGGGAATATCTAGTATATCTTCCAAAATTGTATGAGGTATTTTCCCCTGTTTTGTGAGGAACTTAATGATGGCACAAAATTCAATCTTATCCATACTTGGGGTTTTCTTCATGTTTGATGTGCTTCTTCAGTGATATCTGAGAGAACACAATCACAAGTAGAATGGAATTTGGCACATATATTAATAGTCATACAATTAAACTATATGGACTAGTACTTCCACCTCTCCATTAACCCCACCCCTGTTCCATGAATTTATTGATCACCCTCATATCTACATTTCAAAATTGTGGTGGGTTAAATGTGATACAATGAAGCATCCTGGAATGTACTTAGTAGAGGCTCAATAAATGGCTGCTGTAATCATTATTCTCATTTAATATGAAGTAAAGTGGTAGTTTATTCCAACTTCCTATTCCTTTGATTATTTATAGAACTTATTGGCTCTACTTACTATTAACTCCCTACGGCATATGTATTATGTACTGATTTGGTTTTATAACTTCAGGTCTAGGCAGATTGTAAGAGCCTTGAGCCAGTATCTAGACCTTATTTTCATTGCAGCTTTCTCTACTTGGTAAACATTTAAGCAATATTTGTGGATCGTATTTATTCAACACACATAATTTTGATTAACTTGGGGGACAGTTTTAACATATCACATTCAGTAGAAACAGATTCAATGGCAAACACATTGAAAGACAGGCAGATTTAAGAAATAACAAAACAGGTTTTACAATAAGACTTCCCCCAAACATTTTTTGCTTGTGTATTTTCCTGAAAGTCCTTGTCTGGAGACAACTGCTCCCCAACCCCCTTCTCTTCTCAAACTTTAACTTGACCCATTCCAACCCCTCCTTCTCCTTATCTTTCACTGATCTTTTCTTCGCTAGGAGCTCCATTGGCTTTATATTATATGGGTCAATTTATAATCTCTTGTGTTATCCAATTACATGTCTCCATCACTGACCATGATCAATGTATCAGTGGCTGAGTAAAGCAGATGAATAATTCTTTAGAAGACAGGGGAGTCAAAATTACTACTTTTGTTTTCATATATTGTTCCATCACAACCTCATGTCTTAAAAAAACAGAAGGTGAGGAACAGAAACTCAGCATATCAATATTGGCCTATAGAGTATTGAACTGCAAACACAATCTCAATACTTACTGGAAGAATGTTTTGTTCTGGAGAAAAGAATGACCTTAAGTAAACACACTAGTTTGTTAGCCTTCCCTGAAATCCCACAATTCATGGGATGCTTGGTAAATACACCAGAATCATATAGAGCCTGAATTTTAAATAAGCACATGTAAAATATCCTTCATATTAAAAAAAAAACACATACATACTCAGAGTTAAAAACTAATACTTTCCAGGTAATTGTAGAATCTCGTGGGGTTTTATGAACTGTGGAAGAAGTGAGAGTGTGGTAGACAAAATAATGTCTTCCTAAAGATGGCTGGAACCTGTGACTGCATGTTAAAGGGGAACTAGGGTTGCATATTGAAGTAAGTTTGCTAATCAGCCAATAAGGAGATCACCCTGATAATGTTGTAGGCCCAATGTAATCAGGAGGGTCTTTAAAGGTTGAAGAATGAGACAGAAGAGAGTCAGCATGAGATGTGAATGCAGAAGAATGGTCAAAGAGAGTCAATGTTTTGGGCTTTAAAGATGGAGGAAGGGGCTCCAAGCTAAAGAATGCGTGAGGATTTCAGAAGCTAGACAAGGCAAGGAAATAAATTTACCCCTAGATCTTCCAGCAAGAAATACATCCCAGCTAACCTTTTGATCTTAGCTTAATGGAACCGGTGTCTGATTTCTAATGTACAGAACTCTAAAATAAGAGACTTACCGGTACATTGTGTTGTCAATAGTATGTGAAATCTTTTCTTTATAATAATCATGGAGATCTAATACAGAGGACTTAGTCTAAATCACATTATCCACTTTGAGTGTTCTAATGTGCTGTTTATTTATAATAATAGGGAAGAGCTAGGGTTTTTCCTTATACAGAAGGTGGAAGATTAAGATTTTTCCATTACGTGTTCCTTCTACACTGTCTGCTTTCTCTCAAATGGCCTCTGATCCCTTTTTCATCCTCCAAATGGTATGTTATAAGGTCCTTTGTGATCTATCTCTTGCCTGTCTTTCCATTCATTCACTATCTGCCACTCTCCCAAGTGCCTCCAGGATTTTTGCCCTGCCTTTCTGCTGGGGCAGTTTCTTCAAGTGTTTTCTTCTCTCTTTTGGAAGACCCAAAGTCATCCTCATTCCTCACCCACTGCTTTGACCTCAGCACTTCCTTCTGGCAAATTTGTAGTTGTTCTCCAAATTTTGGTTCTTGTGATACCATCTCTGCTCACCCTCCTTGCCGCAGATCCTATCTGTATGTTCTGGACTGGCCAATTTTTCCTATACGATCACCTCATATGAAATTGGAATCATTTACCACCAGAGGCCTTTTACATACCTTGAGTAACTTGACAGCTCAGTTTTTGTAAATACACCTTTTACTTATCACCAAATCTTAAAACAGCACCTTCACATAGTGTAGATATTTAATAAATATTGGATTAGTAGATAAACAAGTGAAACAAAACCTGACATAACATTTTTGCTTTTTTTTAATTTATAGACTCAATCAAAGTTATTAACAAATGTCAGTTTGTTGAAAAAGAAAAGTCAGATCAAGCCTATTATGTCCAAGCACTTATTTTCATCTATAGGTAAGGTATCCAACCTTTTGGCTTCCCTGGGCCACATTGGAAGAATTGTCTTGGGCCACACACAAAATGCACTAACACTAACGACAGCTGATGAGCTTTAAGAAAAATTGCAAAAAAAATCTTATGACATTTAAAGAAAGTTTATGAATTTGTGTTGGACCTCATTCAAAGCTGTCCTGGGCCACATGAGGCCCACAGGCAGCAGGTTGGACAAGCTTGCTCTATAGTTTCAAAGTTCTTCTAAAGAGCAATTAGCAGTTCTTTAATTCATCAGCACTATAATCCCCTTTCCCCAAATGCCAAAGGTCACCTGGAAATTGAATGGCTGAGCAAGTATTCAAACAGAAGAATAGGGGGACTTCGGTTAAGTTACCTGGATCACTGCTTCCACACCCTTGTTAAATATGTTTTTTGGACCGTGACAGGAAAGCATCATGGCGGGTCATGGATTGAAGAGGTTAAAGGGGATAGAAGGTCTATTGATTGATAGTATCAACTCATCTTCTACCATGCTTCTCTTCTGATTGCCCTACTTATAGTCTTCAACCCAATAACCTTCATTAGTGATAAACAAGAGTCACATGGCCCCCGGTTTTATGATGATTATTTTTGTCACATAGATGTCCTACTCAGATCTCCCAACACTGGCAATCCCCATATAAATAAAAAATCCCCGGAGTGTTTGAAAAGAGTGGAGAGCACTTTAAACATTCTTAAAGAATAAAATATGATTTGCCTCTGCCAAAAGAGATGTTTACCTACAGCAGTGAATTCCCCCTCCATTTGTAGACTGAAATCTTCCATAAAAGCCACCAAAATCATTTCTCTTGTTTCTTATCTCATCATGATGGACTGAGAGAAGCTGATGGGATATTGTATAGATAATGACCCAGGCTTATATCTTGGTGAATCTCAGTAGACTTCAGTCAAAGAAGAGAACTAAACTATAGGCCCACATACTTTATACAACATGCTCTCTGGTAACCTGAACCCAAACTGTGAGATGTAGAGACAGAAAGAGTAGCTGCCTGATATCTAACTTTCTATTTATATCTGGTCTGGCCATACTTGGGTTCCATGAAGTCGTCTGCATCATTAAGAATTTCCTTCTTTTTTTTTAATACTTCTTTGACTGAGTGGTGATAAACAAGTAGCAAAAGAATTTAGTATGCCAAACAATCTTATCATGTTCTGAGCGGAGAATTAACTCTTACTAGACACCTACTATATGCCAGGCCCTATGCTTAGAACTTAGTATTTTGTACACATATAAGAGAAATATTAAAATGTAAAAAATGCATTTCAAAAAGTCAATTTAACAGATAGAGGAACTGAAACTAGAAGATATTAAGTCACTTGCTCAAGGTCTTCTATCCAATAATTATGGGAGATAGAATTCAAGTTGTTTTTTTTTTATCTCAAAAATTTTTTCAGGTTTTTGCCACCATGATAATGGAAAATCTTGTAGGAAATATGAAGACAGTAAAATATAGAGAGAGACTGGAAAGCAGTACTAAAAGTTAAAAAAAAAAAAAAATGAACATTGAGAAAAAATAAGCCATTGTTCTAGACATAGAACAGGACAAAATTGTGTGACTGAGGTGGGAGCAGGGAGAGTATAAAGAAGAGGAAGAGGAAGGAGAAAAATGGAGTAACAAGAATGGTTCCCTGGGGGAAGCCGGGATGGCTCAGTGGGTTAAGCGCTCACCTTGCAGCGCCGGGGACCAAGGATCGAATCCCGGCCCCGGCCCGTGCGGACCCATATGCTGAACTGGGAGCTCCCTTAGTTCAGTTCTCTATCTGTCTCTGTCTGTCTCTCTCTCTCTCTCTCTCTCTCTGTCAAAAAAAAAAAAAAAAATATTAAAAAAAAAAAAAAAAAAAAGAATGGTTCCCTGATGGAAACTTTTCTGAATCCAAGTAATGAGGGGATTACCAGAGCTGAATTTTTTGAAATGTACTCCTTGACTTGGGGAACAAACAGAAAAAAAAAATGTTTCTCATTAAAAATTAAATAACAAGGGAAACCGGGATGGCTCAGCAGGTTTAGCCCTTGCTTTGCAGCCCTGGAGTCTGAGAATCATATTCCATCCCCAGCCCATGCAGACCCAAATGCTAAATTGGGTTGTGTTCCCCAGTTCAGTACTCCCCGGGGATACCTTCCCGTGTGGGAGGCCCCTGGTTTGGCCCCCATGCAGAAGGCCCCCAGCCTGGTTTCTGCCCTGCACAGCCCTTCATGCACCTGTGTGGAATGAAACTACGTTGAAAGCTGATGACATACAACTATGGAGACTGCTCTGGGCCTCCCTCTTCTCTCTGTCTCTCTCTGTCACTATCTTTCTCCCTGTCAAAAACGATAAAATCATAAAACAAAAATCTAAATAACAAAGCATAGTCAATAAAACCAACTGATGTTTTCACATACCTTTTCCTCATTACAATTGATAAAGTAAACTAAGATGCTAATATGAATTATGTAAATATATCCAGTTCTATGATGGTTATTATATCTAATTTCCCTCATATTATTTTTTTATTGTCAGGTCCACAGCTCCCAAGTCCAGATTCTCAAGGAGTTTCTTTCTTACATTGAACTTCTATGTCCTTTGCTCAAAATCAGCGTTAAACACGTTTAGTTTAATTTTGTTTCACAGGTATAAATTGGTAGGACACTTACAAATACACTGAAGCTGTGATTATTTGTGCTTGGAAAACATGAGGTTTAGCTAAGTTAAATAGTTGTTTTTCACTTGATTATTTAGTGACAGTACTTCTTAGAGCCCATTCTAAAACTTTACATACAGAATTCCTCAAATACATTTAATCCCAGTTTCTTCTTTTAGAGGAAAAGCTCACGATACCAGTGTTTTGGGACACACATAATGGGAACATTGTTCTTAGTCAAGATGAATACACAGACCTGGAATGATCAGTTGGTCTTCAAACCTACCTGAATATCTACTGCAGCCTGTGTCTCATGCTTCTTTTCAGGGCTAGTTTCTACTACAGAGGGAAGTATGGCAACTATTATCCCTTCCCACACATTAGTAACCTGCTCTCTGAGAACCCTGCCCCTCATTCTTTCACTAAGGATCCAAAAGGCCAGAAATATAAAAAGTAGCTTTTCTTCTGTGAAAGTTTTTGAGAATTCCTCTTTTCAAACCAATGAGATACAATAGAAATACTTTGAAATCTGTTAACATCCGTTGGTAATGTTGTGACATTCAGCTTGTTACTCAACCTTTATGAGGCTCAGTTTCACTATCTGTAAAAAGAAAATGATATCTATGACTGAACGGTATCGTGGGCATTTATGATGTAGTGGATTCTTTCTTAATTTACCTTGACGTTGTAATGTCAGTTCCCTCTCCTCTTTCTTGCTCAGTCTCCCGATGGTCTCAGGGTATTAAGTTCTGCTGGACTGATCCTCCAGGAACCTGGAATGTAGATTCCCCATCGGCTAATGTCTCTCTTTGCAAATATCATCTTACCAAGTTGTGTGTGAAATAAGTCCACTCAAATTGACTATGAAAATAAAGTGAAGGATTCAAACATTCAAAGCAAGGTTTTGTTTCCAAGGAACTCAGAACTGAAAACACACAGAGTTGACAAATTCACATATAAAGAATATTGATAACACAAGACAGTTCATGAGACTCAAAGATACAAAAAACATAAGAAAGGGTTATAAAATTTCAGAGGGAAAAAAATGAGGGGTTAGGACTGGAGTTGTAAATTCTTGAAAGGGTACAACCTTCCCATTGAATCTGTGAAGCCAGGAGGGAAGTTAGGAGGTGACAATTGAGGTCATTTTACGCCTACTGTACCCCTTCCATAGGCATATTTTGGGTAGAGGTTCCTGTGCTTGAATTATAGTGAATTTCTGGGAGGTCTGGATATGAATTCTAAGTGTGAATATTCTCATAGGTGATAGTTGGAGAGACTGAGTTTGTGGAGACAGAGGGGAAAAATAGTATCATGCCTGGGGTACCCCTAAGATTATAACTATATGCTAGCCCCTCTACCAGGAAAAAGGAACAGTGACCTCCAAGATCCTAACTCCTTCTTCCATGTCAGTTGTTCTTCTTTCTTATTTATTTATGTATTTATTTATTTGTTTTGTTAAATTTATTGGGGTGACATTGATTGGTAACAATTAGATAGTTTCTGGTTGTATAAGTTCACATCACATCACCTATGCATCGCATTATGTGCTCACCACCCAGAATCAGCTCCCCTTCCATCACCATATATCCGGTGTCCACTCCCCCCTCCCCTTCCCCAACTCTCCCTCCCCACTTCTCCCCTCTCCCCAGGTAACCACCAAACTATTGAGTGTGTTCATAATGCTGGTGCTCACTCCCACCTCCCCTCCCACTCTCCCTCCCCCCTCTCCCCCTTCCCTCAGGCGATCAACCAGCTATTGAGTGTGTCCATAGGTCTCTGTGTCTTTGTTACTTTCAGTTTTATATTCCACCTATAAGTGAGGTCATATGTTTCCTGATTCTTTCAGTCTGGATTAAAGACCTCCAAGTAAGAAAGGAAACAATAAATCACATAGAAGAAAACATTGGCACTAAACTTATAGACCTGGGGTTCAGGGAGGACTTTCTGAATCTGACCTCAATGGCAAGGGAAGTAAAAGCACAAATAAATGAATGGGACCTTATCAAGCTGAAAAGCTTCTGCACTGCAAAGGAAACCATCAGCAAAGCAAAGAAGCAACCAACCAACTGGGAAAAAAATATTTGCAAACAATGCCTCTGATAAGGGGCTAATATCAAAAATATACAAAGAACTTGTACAACTCAACAATAAAAAAAACCAAGCAATCCAATTAAAAACTGGCCGATGACCTTAACAGACACTTCTCTCGTGAAGACATACATATGGCCAACAGACATATGAAAAAAATGCTCCACTTCACTAGCAATTAGGGAGATGCAAATAAAAACCACAATGAGATACCATCT
>PVKE010024133.1:0-24051 GCA_004027555.1 Craseonycteris thonglongyai | reverse complement strand
TACGGGCGTGGTTTGTGGAGGGGCGGGACCAGAGGGCGGGGGGGTATGGGGCGTGGCTTGCGGGGCGGACCCCCAGAGGGGCGTGGCTACGGGGCGTGGCTTGCGGAGGGGCGGGGATACGGGGCGTGGTTTGCGGAGGGGCGGGCCGGGCTCCTGCCTGTCACCGAGGCAGCCTGAGGGGGTGGAGCCCGCAGGGGAGCGTTTCCGCCTGACCACAGTTCGGCGGCTCCAGTCCTGCTCGCGGCCCGCAGCCCACGGCTTGTCCTGTTCCGCGCTCTTCAGCATGTCGTTCATCCCGGTTGCTCAGGACTGTGACTTCTCGATTCACAACCTGCCCTACGGCGTCTTCTCCACCACAGGCAACGTGAGCTGAGGGCGCGGGGAGGGCGCGGGCGGCCCCCTCACCCCGGCCCTCCGCCTCGCCTCAGCCCTCACCCGTCCCGCTGGACGCTCCAGCGCGGACTCCGGGGTCTCACGCGGCCTGAGGAGCCCCGGAGGGGCGACGGGGCGGTGGGGGCCCGGGCCCGTTTTCTCCTGAGGAGTGGGTTGTGCAGCGGCGCGAGGTTCTAGATGCTTAGGCAGGTGTGTGTGAGAAATGCAAACTGAACGAGACATGTAAATAAATGCCTCTGCCCCCACCTCTCCTGGCCCGCTGAGCAAGTTCTAGTCTCGTCCCTGAGGGGCCGCAGCCAGTCAGGCTTCTACCCCGAAGTTACTGGAGTTCGTTCCTTTCGCTCCAGAAGCCATTAGCTGTCCCCTGGAAATGTGCATTGAGCCCTGTGTTTCCCATGGCGCACAGGCATTTGCTGACATATACCTGTGGGACCTGAGAGGTTGAGTTTCTGTGCCTCCAGTTGCAAGTCTATAAACTATGGTGTCGGCTCTCTGGCATTCCCGTGCTGGTTTGAAGAAGCCCTTTTGGGCAGAGAACCGAACTTTCTTTTTTTTTTCTTTTTTTGACAGAGAGAGGCAGAGAGAAGGGGGAGGGCCCAGAGCAGTCTCCATAGTTGACATTAGTTTTCCATATAGTTTCACTCCACAGGTGGGCACGGGGGTGCACAGGGCAGGAACTGGGCCAGGAGTCTCCCACATAGGCCCCGGCAAGAACCGAACTGGGGGCACACCCCAGCTCAGCATGTGGGTCCACACGGGCCGGGGCCGGGATTCGATCCTCAGGCTCCAGAGCTGCAAAGCGAGCTCTTAACCCGCTGAGCCATCCTAGCTTCCCCACGAACTTTCAATTAGTGTAGTCTGATTGCTAGAAAGAAATCTCTGAAGAAGGTCCCCAGAATCTGCTGGCACCTAACAGTGTTCAGGAAACGTTTGTTAAAGGGTGCACCCCAGCTCCTTCTTGGAAAGTGGGTTCCCTTCTGCCATGGCTGACCGTTGACCCCAAGAGGCTGGCCTTTTGTGGGCCTGCCTGCAGCCAATGAAAGAGTCAACATGTGGTTTCACTAAGGCCAGGCCTGGTCAGATGTTGCAAAGACACAAAAACGTTAACTCATTCTCCTGGAGTGACTTCAATTCAATGAGGCAAGTTAAACCTTAACCTGTGTATGTCACCACTCTGCTGGCAGGCCCTCTCTCTGCCCCGGCTAACACTTTGCCCCCCGCAGTCCTGTCCTTACCGTTTCTGCGTGTACAAATTGATTAGACAGGAGCATCGGTGAGAAGCAGGTGGAGTGCTCTGACTTGCTTTCCCAGAGGACTCTGGAATTAATGCCCCCGAGAGTGTGGCGATGGCCTTCTGACACCACTCGCCTGCTGTTTTCATATTACATAGAATGTTCAGGGACAGCCATGGGGGACATCTGGGAGAGAGAGCCCTGACCCACTGCCCCTTGAAGAGAGCTGGGTAGGGGTTTGGCCCTTTTGCCATTGCCAAAGGCCCAGGGCCTTCACGCAGAATAGGCCTTGTTTGAAGCTATCACTGCAGACGTTTCAGCCCATTGGGAGACATAGAGACCTGGGGTTTGGTGCTGAGAATTCAGTTCCTCAGTCCCTTCCATAGAGGGCCATGTATACAGGGGGACCTATGGACTTTGAAGTGGACAGACTCTCAGGGTCACTGAACTGAGCCCGGCCAAGGAGTTTCCCTGTGCTGACTATCCGCCTGCCTTCTAGCCAAGAGCAAGGATCGGTGTGGCTATTGGAGACCAGATCCTGGACCTGAGTGTCATTAAGCACCTTTTCACCGGGCCTGTCCTCTCTAAACACCAGGATGTCTTTGACCAGGTAGGACATTGTGACATGACTTGTCCTGGATCTCTGTGGCCCTGCATCTTGGGAGGAAGGGACACGCTGGCCCTAGTGCCCTCTATGTGTTGCCACCATTTAGGAGTCAGCCTGCAGTACACATACCTGTGGGAAGGATGTGAATTTACTTCCCTGTAGGTGGCCCAGGGCTTCGATGGGCACCATCCTATCCCATGGGTCAGGAGGGTGAATGGGATTATTCATGGAGCACTTCCTATGTGCCAGGAGTCTCATACACCTCTCGTTCCCAGTCCTCACTGTGACCCTCTGGGATAGGAATCGGAACCCTCATTAGAGGGATGAGGACCTAACCTGAAATGAGACACTGCTCTCCCAGATCACGTGGCTACAGGTGTTGGAGCTTGGGCTGGAACGCCAGCTGTTGGAGCCCACAAGTGCTTTTTCGCCATACCTTGTTGGCTAAGAAACTTCTTCTTAACCGATGTGCAGGGGGCTCTGTATCGGCAGCAATAGCCTGGAGATGGGACGATGCCTCTCTTGGACGAACTCAGTCACCTTCAATGGCAGGCCACACAGCAGGCTTTACCAGCTGTGTGCAAGTCTGTGAGGGGCTGACTTCCCTTGGGAAAGGTGACGACTTTTCCCAAGGTGGAACAGGTGACAGAGCTAAGAGCGAGCGTCCTGAGAACTTGAGTGACAGGGCCCTGGAAGGTTTGCTGGCCTCTCCCGTGGACAGGAGTTGCCACCGCCCAGCACTTGGCTGTGCGTGACTTTCTTTCTCCTTCTTTTAGCCAACTCTCAACAGCTTCATGGGCCTGGGCCAGGCTGCCTGGAAGGAGGCGAGAGCTTTCTTGCAAAATTTGCTGTCTGCTGGCCAGGCCAGGCTCAGAGATGACATGGAGCTTCGGAAGCGGTGAGGAGCACGTGGGCATCATTGGGCGGGGAGAAGAGGGAGGACAGGATGGTCATCGAGGCCACCCTGAGTCACCACCGGGCCGCATATAGGTAGGAGGGCTTTGGAGGGGGCACCAGAATTACCCCTATGTCTGGCCTGAATTGCCCGGGCCTGGTGAAGTCTACCGGCCCACTGTCTTCCTTATCAGCATCACTTGCATCCTTGCTTGGTTCCCAGAGTAGGTGTGTAATATAGCTCGTTTCCTAGAGTGGAACATAGAGGCAGAAAAGAGGCATCTCGCCTTTAGTGGGTAGATACCCTTCCTGCTGAACAGCATTCTGGGATGGTCTGGGTGGAACCCCTGGGTGGGCCACCAGAGCAGGGACCTCCCCTCCCTCGCCACTTGCTTGACCCTGAAGCCCCATGGTTCTGTTTCAGTGCATTCATCTCCCAGGCTTCTGCCACGATGCACCTTCCAGCCACTGTAGGTACGTACAGTCTTGTTACGAGGACAGGCACAGGGCAGCCCAGTGGGCTGGTTGGTCCCTGCTTCCTTGTGGGGATGGGATGGAGGAGGGTCTCTGGGGGGAGCTGTTCCCCTTCCCCATCACAGATCCAGCCCAGGCATTGACTCCGGCCCTGTGAAAGGCCAGACCTCTTATTTCTTTTTTTTTTTTAAGATTTATTTTTATTGTTTTTGACAGAGAGAGACAGAGAGAGAGAGAGAGATAACAGAGACAAAGGGAAAGGGGAGGCCTCAGAACAGTCTTTATAGTTGCACATCATTGGTTTTTCCACATAGTTTCATTCCACAGGTGGGAGTGGGGCTGCATAGGGCAGGAACTGGACCGGGGCCTCACTCCGGTGAGAACTGAACTGGGGAAACTCCCCAGTTCAGCATATGAGTCCACACGGGCCGGGGCCGGGATTCGATCCTCGGTCCCCAGGGCTGCAAAGTGAGCGCTTAACCCACTGAGCCATCCCGGCTTCCCCAGACCTCTTATTTCTTAATTGTTTCTCAGTGGGGAGTTCCAATTTTTCTTTTTGCCCAGGGAGGCTAATGTGTGTGCATTTTGTATTGAGTTTGGGGATGGTGCACAGGTTGTGGGTGTTCACTCACCACCCCTGCCTGCTACCCCATGGAATGGGATGCACGGGAAGCTTACATGTGAGCTTCCTCCACCTGGTTTCTCTCAGCCCCAGTCCTTGGGAACACGTCTCTTCTCTGTTCTGAGGTGTCTGGGTTACTGATGGGCTCTCATGACTTTTCTTTTGCAGGTGACTACACAGACTTCTATTCCTCCCGGCAGCATGCTGAAAACTTCGGAATCATGTTCAGGGGCAAGGAGAATGCGTTGACACCCAATTGGTAGGTCCCAGGCCAGGGTTTGATAAGTTTAAAGTCTGTCTTTCCATGTCTAGCAGCATGTAGTCCTGGGAGCTGCTAGGTAAACTGGGGAGAAAGCCAGGGGCGACCTTGAAGCCACCATTTCTAGAAACAGTGGTCTCAGCTCTTGGTCTTCTTTTCAGCTCTGCCCTGGACCTGCTCTGGGGTCATGGCCCTTAAGCCTTTTATGAGAGGGGGCCCCCCAAATAACCCAGAATTTATTTATGAAAAACTGTGTATTTATTCTTACACATTTAAACTTCAGTCACCTTCCAAGTATTCTCCATTGGATGCAATTCACTAATCGAATGCTTTTTCCACTGCTCAAAACAATTTTTTTTTTAAGATTTATTTTTATTGTTTTTGACAGAGAGAGAGAGAGATACAGAGACAGAGACAGAGAGAAGGGGGAGGGCCCAGAACAGTCTCCATAGTTGCACATCATTGGTTTTTCCACATAGTTCCATTCCACAGGTGGGCGCGGGGCTGCACAGGGCAGGAACTGGGCCGGGATCTCACCCTGGTGAGAACTGAACTGGGGCTACTTCCCAGCTCAGCATATGGGTCCACTCAGGCCGGGGCCAGGATTCGATCCTCGGTCCCCGGGGCTGCAAAGTGAGCGCCTAACCCACTGAGCCATCCCGGCTTCCCTGCAGCAGTCTTTCTAATGGCCCAAAGTTGCAAGCATTCTGAATGCTCATTGCTGGAGGAATAGTTAGAAAAAAATTATACTCCATTCACAATATGATAGGTTCCATAGTTATTGATAGAATTAGGATCAAAATGGGGTGTGCATGATAAGTGAAAGTGTTGTGTCAAGTTGAGTTCTCATTTTTATAAAAAGACAAAAAAAATATGTATATATGTATATATACACACACACATACATACATCTATCTATTCCTATGGTTATCCTAACAAATTACCGCAGATTCGGTAGCTTAAAACAACACAACTACCTCATCTTAATGTTCTGGGGACCAGAAGTTCGAAGTTCATTCCACTGGGCTGCAGTCAAGTATTTTTCTCTTTATGATGGGCTTATGTCACTTAATACGATGTCCTCAGGGCTCATCCATGAGGTAACATGTGCCAGAATTCTCCTTTTTCATGTTGAGCGATATGCCATCATAGGTACAGACACGCATTTTGTTTATCCGTTTATCTGTTGATGGACACCTGGTACTATCTCTCGGCTTTTGGACCATGCACCCATGTTGACTCCTTTTTGTTTTTAATTCTGAAGAGTTCTGAAATGCCTGTTGCAGTGTGTAACTGCACCTACACCCTGCATAGTCTCACCTTCCTTCTTCCTCCCTCCACCAGGCTGCACTTACCGGTGGGCTATCATGGCCGTTCCTCTTCCATCGTGGTGTCTGGCACCCCGATCCGAAGGCCTATGGGACAGATGAGACCCGATGACAGTAAGTGGCCCGGCGTCTAGAACCTGCCCGTGTAACTCTGTGTCCCGTGCCGTGAGTCCGTGGCCTGCTGCTGACAACAGCCTCCCCTTTTTATTGTTCTTTCAGCAAAGCCTCCTGTGTATGGTGCCTGCAAACAATTAGACATAGAGCTGGAAATGGTAAGCTGGGCCTCAGCATTGTATGGGCGCAGGCTCTATATAAACGTTATGGCAGAGTGCAGGTGGGCACATGGAGGGGCTCCTCATAGCAGCTCCCGTGGTTTGGGAGGGGCACGGGGTGTCCAGTCATGCAGGTGGAGAAGAAGCGGTGCCCCCTTCCCCAGTTGGACTGTGGTAGTTGGAAACCGGGGTAGGCGGGAGGCAGGCAGGAACTCCCTGTCTGTCCAGTCTCGTCCTGAGATTGTTTTGAACTCTGTCCAGAGGAAGGAAATGTGTGGGCACTCTTCCAAGGTAGGTTGTTCCCCGGCTTCCTGCCGCCATGGTGACAGTCTCACAGGGACCCCAGAGCTGGTCTCCCAGCCCAGATTCACAGAGCAGGGCACAGGGACCAGGTCTGGGGCAGGGTCTTCTCTCTGGCTACATGGAGGACCTATAGGCAGGTGCGTCCCCTTGTGTTGGTCCCCATTGGGGGACAGATGGAGCAGGTGGAGACGTGGAGGCAGCTTGTGGGGAAGTGCAGGGAATCTGGCCTGGGTGGTGGTACGAGTCTCTGTAAGCTGGTGCCCTTGGGCTTTGTGTTGAAATCTTGATGGAAAATTTGCAATGTATAAGCACTGTCACAGAACAAATAAAACGGTGAACTCTGGTTTTGCAAACGTCCTCACTGAATCTGTGCTGTTGACCGTCATTTGTCCCAGGGTTTTCCTCCAGTGATTGTCTGGATGTTCTGTGGGTTCTCAGTTCTTGTGTTGATGATGGTTGTATCTTCTGAGGTTGTGGGCAATGGACTGGAGTGGGAGGATGGGGGGAGCTGCACCCCATCAGGCTCTTGGCTGCATTGTAGAGGCAACTGTCTTGATTTTTCACGGCACGATTGCAAACCCTGCGTTTTTCACGAGTCTCACGTAGCTGGCAGATCTTGACATGCACAGTGCATGTGGGGTGGGAGGGAGGAAGCAGAGCAGTTGGAAGGGCCGGCGGTACAGGGGCTGTGCAGGAGATGGGGACCTATGAGGGGGCCCCTCACCACCTCCCTGACCAGCTGACTTAGAGGCTCAGTGGACCTGGAGCCGTGCTGGGTCCCCTGTGGCAGTCCTGGTCCCTGGCCGCGTGGTTTGGAAATGCCTGACCTTTTCCTTTCAGGCAAGTGACCCGGGGCTGCAGGTCAGCCCCAGGTTCTAATCACCTCTTCCCTGCGGCAGGCTTTCTTTGTAGGCCCTGGGAACAAATGTGGAGAGCCGATCCCCATTTCCAAGGCCTCTGAGCACATTTTTGGGATGGTCCTTATGAACGATTGGAGTGGTAAGTGAGTGGGGTTTCAGGTGGCCTGAGGCTGGGTTCCTCAATAGTGCTCCGCTGCAGGTGCACATCGAGTACCTGGGACACTGTCTCAGGGGCCGAGGTCGGTCTCCTGGTTCTGGTGCTAGACCGCAAGCATGAGCTGTGAGTCCTGGGCCAGTTAATTCACCTCTCTGAGCCCCCGTGTTCCTGTAAGTTGAACAGAGACAAGGCTGACGTGTGTGCCGGGCCCCGTGCAAGGTGCCGGCGATGTGGTCCTTTCCACGTGAGAGACGAGGAACTGAGGTGTGGAGAGATTTCTGTTAGTGGCTGAGCTAAGATTTCAAACCCAACCCCATTTCTGAGCCTGTATCACTTCAGGAAATATCCTGGTCTTCCTTCTCTTTGCTGTAACCTGGACCAATGACCCCTAAGGGGCCCCTTGCCCTTGGCATTGAATGCTGTCGGCTCTTGGTCTTGGGGAAGCCTGATTGGGGCCGTCTGTGCTCCATGGTCAAGGGCACCTTCTCCTGCAGCCCGAGACATTCAGAAGTGGGAGTACATCCCTCTGGGGCCGTTCCTCGGGAAGAGTTTCGCAACCACCATCTCTCCGTGGGTGGTGCCCATGGATGCCCTCCTGCCCTTTGTGCTGCCCAACCTGGAACAGGTGAGCACAAGCCCCTGCAGGATACTGCAGACCCTCCGTTCTCCACCTGCGTGGAGACTGTGGGGCAGCACGTTCTGCACTCAGGGAGCCCCATGCATCTGCCCCCTGCGCAGTTCTGGGGGAAAGCAGAGAACTCTGTAACCTACTGTGGAGCCAGGAGAACTGGCCAGGTGTCAGAGAACAGGGTTCCCTGTAGTGCCAGCACATGGTGAAGGCCAAGGGTGTTCTGAACGCTGCCGCCCCCTGATGCCCAACTGGCAGAAGGCGGTGTGGAGCCCAGCAACCAGGGGTTCTGGTCCCTGAGCCCCAGCATCTGTTCAGGCCTCATCTCATGGTCTCACCCCCCACCAGTGGCCTCGCCAAGTGCCCTGTGACCTTAAGGCCAATACAGTGGCCTCGTGTCCTCTTCCAAATGGACCCTACTCTTCCAGGACACTCCCTCCCTGGGGTCTGGCGTGGGACCTGTCCCTGTTTCCCTGTCTCTGGCGTCCTGTGCAACCCCGTCTTTCCACCTGGGGGCAGCCCTGGCTAGCTCAGGCCTTTTGCCCCTCTGCCTGCACATGTCCCCTGAGCATGTTACCTGCACGAGGCCCCCACCCCCACCTCCCTCTCGGCTCCTGCACCCGGACGCCCTCCCGAGCCCCTCGCCAACCCCTGCAGGCAACATCCTTGGTCAGGATCTCTGTCAGTTTACAGGGCACTTTTTCCCTCTCCCTCTGTGCCGGCCCTTCCCAAGTGCCACCCATCCATGAACCTTCATGACGCCGGCCCCTTCTGCACTATCATGTGTTCAATGATTTTCCTTTACAGCAGCTCCCGTGTTAAAACTCACATGATTTGTTTAGAAAAGGAACATTAGGTACCCACTGGCATCGCCAGCCACCCTCAATGAATCATACAAAGAAAAGGATAGCTATTAAAATAAAACCACCGGCATTATGTCACGTAACACTGGTGACGCGTGCATCGCACATTGGGAAAACATTGCCCCAGGTCTAAGTGCAGGCCTTCTGGCCTGTCCATCGTAGCTGCCTCTGCAGAGGGTCCTGGACTGGACGGGGTTTTTGGCCCCCCCTACCCCCTCTGCCTTCCCCTTGCGTCATCCCTGCCTTTCCCCACGGGCCTTGCTTTGGTCCCCATCCCTGGCCCTCCTCCCACTGCCCACCTCCCCTAGCAGCCCTCCGCCTCTCTGGACAGTCCTGATTTGGCACCTGGACCTGTGGACGTCCTTCCCACGGCTTCTGTTCCTGGAGGCTGGCACGTAGGACCACCCTCGCCTCCCACTGTCCGGGGACATGGTGCTGGGCCCCTGGAGAGCTGCCCCTTCTTCCTTGGGCCCTTGGCTGTGGGCCCCGGCCTGGACCGGCTTGGCCTGCCTGCTAACACCCTTCCGTGCCACACTCTGCCCCTGCAGGACCCCAAGCCCCTGCCGTATCTCCGCCATGACCAGCCCTACACGTTTGACATCAACCTCTTTGTCTCCCTGAAAGGTACGGTCATAGGGTCAGAGGGTGAGTCCAGGGACTCGGTGTGCTTTGTCCTGAGGGCTCCTGAGCTCCGGTGGGGTGAGGAGGGTCTTCTGCTCCTGCCTTGGAAACATGTGGGCTATTGGAAAGTAAGGGGAAAGGGGAGGGACTCTGTGTGCAAAGGGAGCCCCACGGGGCTCAGATGGCATTAACACCATATCGCTGTGCTCTCAACTGTTAGGGCCAGAGCACGGGGTCTGGGACTCCCCCTCCCCTGCTTGAATTCCTCTCCTAGCCAGGGGCTGCCCAACCTCTGCTCACATACCATGGCTCCCAGCCAACACACTCCATCCACCCAGTGCCTGGCTCTGCCCCCTGGGGCCACGCAGGGTCCCCAGCACATGCAGCCCCCGTGCCTGCCCTGGGTCAGCCCTGAGAGCCCTGCAGCCAGGGCTCATGCCCCCTGGCGGCCGCTTGTCCAGGCTCTGTCACGTCGGCCAGGAGAGTGCTGCTGGTAAGGAGCCTGGCTTTGCAGGCCATGGCCGGGCTTCGAGCTTTGGCTCTGTCCCTGCCCTGAAGTGACTGAGCCTGTCTGTGCCCCAGTTTGTCATCTGTAAAATGGGGCAGTAACGGCATTGACCTTATGGTGAACTTGTGAGGCGGTTCCTGTGGAGGTCTAGGGCAGAGCCTGGAGCTATAGGCAGAGGCAGGTGTCATTTTCCATTTCTGATGGGGGTCCTCGGGCTGGGGGGCGGGTCTGCGGGGAGGCCACACAGACCCCTGGGCTACACTCGGGCCAAGTGTCTTTCTGGATTTCTCTCCTTCGGCCCTGCGTCTACATGGGCCCTTCTGTGGCTTTGTCACCACCAGGCGGAGGGCCATGCCTGGCAGCCGGCTTGGTGTCCTGCAGAAGCTGTCTCCCAGGGCAGCAGGACCCTCCTCTGACCAGACCAAAGGGCCATTAGGAAATGCCTCAGGGCTGCCACAGTGTCCCCCAGAAAACCGTGCTGCTCCCAACCTCTACACGTCAAAGTTTGGGAAACTGAGGTTCAGAGGGGAAGAGGGATTCACTCGCTCACTGAGCTGGCGAATGCCAAGGCCGAAACTAAAACCCAGTGTCCTTAGTTCCAGGCAACTCCTCACACCCATAGAGGCCTCCCGGGAGCCCATTTCTGTCTTGTTTCTGTCCTCCCTCCTGGAAACATCCACAGAAGTTCACGGAGAGGGGAGAGGGGAGAGGGATGCTCATCGAGAAGGCGTGGTGTCGGAGAAGCAGGGAGGGGGCACTGAGCACAAGGGGGTTCTTGCTGCCGTCTTGGGAGAGAGGATGTGGGGTTCCAGGGGAGCCAGGCCAAGTGGGGAGCCTAGTTCCTAGGGAGTTGAAATGTTTTCTCATCCTGTGCACGGTGCACACATGGCCCAGCTATGGCCTGCTGCCTTGCATGTAGTAGGTGTTCAGTAAATACTGTTGAAAAGTAAGTTGTGCAGCGGCGCACTGCACAACAGCCCCCACTGCCCAAGGGGCTCCTGGGGGGATGGCAGTAGGAGTCACCTTGTAGGCTACCTCCAGTTGCACTGTGTTAAGAAGGTGTCTGGAAAGCTGGGTGGGTTAAGCGCTCACTTTGCAGCCCTGGGGACTGAGGATTGAATCTCAGCCTCGGCCCATGGTGGATCCATATGCTGAACTAGGGTGAGCTTCCCATGCGGGAGGCCCCCAGCTCAGTTCCTGACTTGCATGGTCCCCCCTGCCACCTGTGTGGAAGGAAACCATGTCATAAACTGATGATGTACAACTATGGAGACTGCTCTGGGCCCTCCCCCTTCTCTCTGTCTTCCTTTTCTCTGTCTCTCTCTGTCTCTGTCAAAAACAATAAAATAAATCTTAAAAAAAAAAAAAAAGGCGGCATCTGAGGCTACATGTGCCATGCTCAGACCCCGCCATCTGCCACAGGTGGGGGAGAAGGTGGTGACTAGGGTGTGCGAATTCGCCGTCTCTGGATCGACCACCTCTGTGGGAGTCTCCCAGGCCTGAGGGCCTCTGGGCTTTCCTGTCTCACTGGCTCTTTAGGTAAAGTCTTGGGAGTTGGGAAGCTTGGGCCACAAAACCATTCGCTTGGCAAGGTGGCTCTATTTTTCCTTCTCGGTGAACAGAATTGAGCCTCTTTGTCAATGCCACTCTTTTTGTCTGTCCAACAGGAGAAGGGATGAGGCAGGCAGCCACCATATGCAAGTCCAACTTCAAGGTAGGCTTTGAAGCTGGTGGACAGCTTATGGAAGTGAGGGTGATGGGGGGCTTTCTTCCCGGCAGGAGCAAGGGAATTGCATCCATTGCAGGGGTGGGCAGGGTGATGGGTCCCATGTGAGTCTGAAGCTTCCATGGCCTGGTTCCTTTGGAAAGAGGTCATGAGGTCACAGAGATCTTCCAGGTGGAGGCTGGACGGACATACCTAGTGATTTGTCCTGGGGAATAATAGATGCTCCTGTAAGGGTCTAGTCTCCAGCTTCTGTCAGGGGTTAGATGGACCAGAGTCTATTTTCTGTTGTTAAGTGAACCTCTAATGGAAGCATAGCACATAGATGAAAATGTACAACTTGTAAGCGTCCATGCAGCTCCATGAATTTTCGCAAAGTCACATCCCTGGGCAGCCAGCACCCAGATCTAGAAATGGGAGATTTCCAGGACCTCAGCTGCCCCTTGGAGCCCCCTCCCAGTGATGTCACCCCCTCTGATCCCCAAACAAGGGTACACTCTCCTGGCTTCTGTTGCCATACACTTATTTTGTCTGCTGTTCAGTTTTATAGACCTGGTTATACGGTGTGCATTCTGACTTTTAACATTCTGTTTGTGAGAGTCAACCATGTGGCCCTTTGTCTTGCTGCTGGTTCGTTGTCCTCACTGCTGTGTGAATGCACAGTTGATGTATCCATGCCATGCTTGATGGACATTTGGGTCGTGTTCACTTGGGGTTATTATAACGACACTGGACACTCTAGTCCACATCTTGGTGCACATACGTGCAACGTGTCTGTTGGGAGGATAGCCAGGAATAGAATTGCTGGGTCACAGAGCATATATATGAGGGCTGTCCAGAAAAAAACCCAGCCACAAATGCCCCTGTTTTTCATATTACGTGGCTGGATACTTTTCCGACAGCTCTTGTAGATCTATACACCCTGCCACCTAGAAGAACTTCCAGTTTTCCAAAGGGGTTGTACAGTTTACCCTCCCAAAGAGCAGCATGCAAGCATTTCGGCTGCTCCACGTCCTGGCTCTCATGTGGTGGAGTTTGTCCTGGGGACTGTAATTCCATTTTGCATTTCCCTGCTGACAAATGCAGCTGGGCACCTTTTCGTGTGTTTTACTGACCGTTTGAGCACCCTCTGAATCAATGTGTTCTTATTTCCTCTAGCCTCCATTCTAGTTTATCTGTATTCTGGGTTCCTTAGGCTAGTGAGAAGAAATAAGAGGGCCTCCTAGAGGCGCTCCTGGGCAGGAATCCACCTCTGAGGTTCCCGTTGCCTGGATGTGTAGCTCCATGGGTGACAGATCTAAGACACTGTGTATGGAGAGGCGTGAGCATGCATGCGGTCCCCCTGCTTCCCCCCACAACCTGACCTCCCTTAGGGCTTCTTTGTTCCAAGGCTTATGGTAGAAGAATGAAAGCGAGGTTTCTTTGCACAGGAGGAGGACTTGGGGTGTTGGAGGACAGAGTGTAGTTATGGACCAAGAGCAGCTGCACGCTGAGGGGCTGAGCAGTGAGGTCGGCTGCTCAGGGTAGCTGGGATGGGGGCAGGGCTGGGCAAAGGTCCCAGGACCTTTGTGCAGGAGATAGCTTGTTGCTGCTATAAGGGACCTGGGGGAGCTGGGAGGGGGAGCCCCGGAGGAAGCCCAGGGAGGCTGGTCTCCACCTCTGTGTTTCTCACCTGCAGTACCTGTACTGGACGATGCTACAGCAGCTCAGCCACCACTCTATCAACGGTTGTAACCTGCGGCCCGGGGACCTCCTGGGTTCTGGAACCATCAGTGGGCCGGTGAGTATCCAATTGCCTTGGGGATAGAGCTCCTCTACTTCCTCAGGCAGGCTGGGGGTGGGGGGCCCTCAGCCCACCCCCAAGAAGGGATTCTAGCCCCAGCCAGGTGTATCGTACAGCTCACTGGGTGCAGAAGGGGCTTCCTTCCCAAATGCAGAGCCAGAGAGACTGGCGCCAGAATGGGGGCTGCACTGTCACCTAAGGAGAGGCAGAATGACACGTGGGGACAGTCAGGACACAGCCTGTGTGTAGTTGAGACTGTCTCACACTGAGCCCTCCCAGGACCAGCCCCCTAGCCCACCCTGGGCCAATGTCAGCCCACAGCAGAATCTTGAACCTTAGGAGACAATGACTTGGGGTGGTGTGTGCACCCATCACTTCCTGCACAATGTTGACCACAGCCTCTTGTTCTGAGTGGGAGGGGTCCGGCATTCCCTGAGCCCTGACAGAGAGCGGCCAGGGTGCCGAGCCACATGTGTTTGGAGAAAGGGTCTCAGAGGGGTTCTCCACCCCTACCTGGGGCTCCCAGGACATCCCAGAGCCAACAGGCTCACCCACAGGTGGATCTATGTGACATGTTCTTGTCTTTACTGCCCTGAAGGACCCGGGAAGCTTTGGTTCCATGACAGAGCTGTCGTGGAAAGGGACGAAGGCCATCGAGCTGGGGAGTGGCCAGACCAGGAAGTTCCTGCAGGACGGGGATGAAATCATCATAACAGGTGAGGGCGGCCACACGCCCTGTCCCCCTCGGCCCCATTCGGGCGCTCCCAGGGCTGCTTCTGCTTGCTGTGTCCTTTCAACCCAGCCTGGGCTACCGCGACATTAAATCTCAGTCTCCCCAGCCCAAAGGGACCACAGAAGCCCCACTCTGACCCCCACCTCCCAGAGGACACGGTATAATAATGGCAGGTTCCCATTGTTCTGGAGTCTGTGTCTGGTATCTGCCGGGCCGGCTGCAAAATGGGGCATGTGAGATGATGTAATTGCGTTTGCATTCAGGAACCAGGCAGTGCTGTGTGCTATGAGCGGTGGTGGTGGTGCCAGCATAGCCGGAAGGAAGGATGAGGTTCACTCTCTGTCGCAGGGCGTCTTAGAGCACCACGCTGCACATGACAGCGTCCCTGAGCAAATGCAACACAGGCTTCCCTTGCCTGTGTTTCTGTGCCTTTGCACGTGTTCCCGGTGAACTCCTACCCACCCGTCAACCCCCAGCTCAGATGACCCTCCTTTCTGCTCCCACGTCCTCCAAGCTGCCTGCTGTCTGAGCCCCTCGTAGACATTTCTTCTCCAATGCTCATCTAGACAGGGCCAGACCCTCCTTGCCTGGGATGAGCCCCCCCCACTCCTCTTCACTGCCTTTCCGTCACTCGGGTTGAAATGATAGTGAATGAATGACACTAACGTGTGGCGAGTGTGTATTCTGTGAGAGAGAGCCTGCCGGGGCTTCACCTGAGTATTTCGTCGAATCTTAGAGACCTAAGGGTGGTGATTCCCGTGTGTAGATGAGAGGGCTGAACTCAGAGAGTACACTAGTCACCTCCATCACCCAGCTTGTTATTGTGAGAGCTGATATTTATTGAGCGTTCGCCACGGGCCAGGTGCTGTTCTCAGAGCGTTCTCTGTGTTAATTCATGTCATCTTTCACGATTGTCAGACCCATTTCACAGATGAGGAAACTGAGTTCTAGGGGTACCCAAGGTCATGGTGGAGGAGGAGCCAGGTGGGTGGTCTGGCTTCGGGCTAATGAGCAGTAATGGGATTGGAATCCAAACCCACATGGGGAGGGTTGACTGCCCTTCGGGAAGGCTGTGGGGCATCCCTGGGGTGCTTTGGGGGGGCCCTGACTGTGGGGTGGGTCCTGCGGCTCTGCCCAGATTCAAGAGGGCCGTTCTGTCTAAAGTCTGTGTGTGTGCCATTCTGGCGCATTCCTGCCTTGGCCGTAGCTGCGTGGCGACTGGTGCTGCGGCTGCTTGGGCCGTGGTTCCTGTGAGCCCAGTGGCTTCTCGCTGACCCGTCTCCTCCTCTGTTCCAGGATACTGCCAGGGGGACGGTTACCGCGTCGGCTTCGGCCAGTGTGCCGGGAAAGTGCTGCCCGCCCTCTCACCAGCATGAGGTGGTGGTCTCTGCTGTCCTGGAAACAAAGGGCAGGACCCTGGGGACCAGGGACCACCCTCCTCCCTGTGAACCCCCACCTGTGGCAGTAGGCCGGTCTTCCTTCCGTGATAATAAAGCTGCCGTGCCCGGTCTCTGTGCTCAGAGCCCTGCCGTGGTATGATACGACATCCCTGCGTGTTCTGGAGTTTACTCGATGGGGCCAGGGCGTGTACCTCTTCCTTGGGAGATGACGGTCAGTCACTTGTTTTCTCGTTCTTATTGGTGAGGGTCTGTCCGTATGCCCCCTCCCCTCCTCCCAGTGTTGCCTGGGGTTGCAAAGAGAGGGGTCCTCGGAGAATGAGAACCAGTGGGGAGTGCATAGAGAGAGGTTTCGCTGAAGGAGTTCGCATGTGGGATTGTGGAGACTGCGCGTCCCGTCTGCAGGGTGGAGACCTGGGAAGGGTGGCAGGGTGAGTGTGGGGGTGGCTGGCTTCCTCCGGGGAGGAAGGGGCCATGGGCCAGTACCATTTACTCTCCCCCTGATCCCCCTGGATCTCCTGTCCATCCTGCCTGCTTGTGTTCTGGGAGGATGACCCCTGTGGACGATATTCACGGCTCCCACCCCCTGGCTTCTGGTTGGAGCAGAGAAAAGCCATGGTGTTTATAGTCTCCTCACTCCTTCCATGCTGGGATGTGCTTTGGGGGTGGCTGTGTCCCAGTGTGTCCCCTTCTCTCTGGCTACAGCCCTCGCTGATTCTGATATCATGGTTCCCTCCCCCGACGCAGGGGCTGGTCATGGCTGTCTGTGGCCATTGATCTTGGCTTTTTCCCCGTCCCTTGCTGGCTCTCTCTAACCTATACCTTTTGCTTCCTGACCAAGTAAGCAGTTGGTACTGGGAGTAGCAGCGGGAGACAGGGTCCTAAAATGAGGTTCTGGAATTGATTCCGTGGCGTATTTGAGGAGCCCAGGGGCCCCCTCCTTGCGGAGGGAAGTAGGAGGCGGAGAGCCCGTGGTTTGTGGTATTGTCACAGTTGTCAAGATCGTGCGAGGGGCCGCAGAGGGTGAGATGCAGATGGTGGGTGAGGCCCTAGGAGACTCGTGGCAATTGGTTACTGTGAGAATATTGAGGCTCTCACACATTCAGGGGGTGGAGGGAGCGCTGACTGCAACCGACCCTGCAGAGGTCGCACAAAGGAAAAGATGAGCTCCAAATGGTGAATTCCGATGTGGAGCCTCCGCCGGAGGACCAGGGGCCCATGTGCATTGGTCAGAGCGTCCTCTGCTTGGAGGCTGGACGGGCATGACCAAGGGTCTGGCCTCGGGCCTGGATGGCTGGGCCGTACTGCCGGGTCACTCGGGGAAGGACAGTGGTTAAGAGGGACCCCCAGCCCTAGGGTGGGAACATCTGGAGCAGGCGCAACAGATGAGGCTGACGATGTTGAACCCAAGATCCCTTTGACGCTTCCTGGTCGGCAGAAACAGCCTCTTGGGTATAAAACCTTCCAGTGACTGCCTTATACACGCACCCTGCCATCTCCAGAACCATAGGTCTGAGCACAGCACTAGCCAGAGGTGGAAGTGGAAGGCCTTGGGCACCATCAGGGCTTCTTAGCTGTGCCCTCAGTGGTACCCTCACCCCCATCCTCTTGTCCTTGATGGTCATTGTCTAAGACCCTCCTGCCCACCTGGGGACTTGCTCTTTGGCACCTGTATCAGCCAGTGTCCCCCAGCAGGGACGAGATGGCCCATTCAGAGTTTCACTGAAGAGGGTTTAATGGAAGATTATTTACAGAGTTTGGGCGGGGTTAAAGGAAAGGAGGGGATGGCGAACCCCCCACCCCCACCTCCCCGCCGGGAACAGGACACTGCGGGAAGCCATCACCGCCTTTGCTGGAAGCTACGAGAAGGAGGTGTGTTCCCAGAACTCAGTGGGAGTCACCCAACCAACAGGGGCTGTGGGTGACCTGCCCCAGCGGCAGCCCAGTCGGAAGAGTGGGGGACCAGCATCTTGGCCTGCCCCCCACCCCCACCCCCTGCCACCTGCCGCATGGACACAGCCAACCTGTTTTTGTGCTGTTAGAACAAAGCGATGGGGGGCCTGTGAAGGTGGACCCTGGAGCTCAGCTGAGCACCTCGCAGCCGACGGGACTGAAGAGAATGCCACGCCCCCCCCTCCCCCCCCCGAACACATCAGGGGCCCGTCTTCAGCTGCGAGACCCTGGGGCACGACACTGCACCTGAGGACACACAGGGTGCCCCCTGCCTGCCATTGGGACAGAGCCCCTTGGGGCTGAGTCAGCCTCTGGAATTCTGGGGCAGGTGCACGGGAGAGGGACCCCCAGCTCTTTCACGTCATTCAGTGAGGACATGGAGACATTCAAGCGACTCCCTGGGCCGGGGAGATGCAGTGGAGATGAAGGATGGGCACTGAGACAGCAACCGAGCACAGCCTGTCGCAGCATCCGCATGGCCATGCTTCTGACACACTCTTCTGCCTGTTTCCTGCGACCCCCGTCCCTGGGGCCGCTGTGTCCCTTTCCAGGCGGCATTCCTTTACTCGGCCCACCTCCCGGATGTCTTTATCGTCCCCAGAGACCACTGCCACCAAGTGGATAGAGTGTCAGGCTTTACTGAGGCGTTGAAGTCACAGAAAGGGACAGAGCAGGGCACACAGCCCAGGCAGCTACTTAAAATGGGCCACCAGACACCGTCTGGAAAATCCATCGCCTGGTCCCTGGAGCTTCTCTGTGGTCACATGTTTCCCCTGGATCGTAGCCAACTTCACAGGCCTCCCTGCTTCTTCTCTGCCAGCTTCCCGGCTTCAAACGTCCTGTTCATTTCTTTTGCCGGCAGGTTCTCTCTCCACCCACGGCTCCAAAGTCCATGTCAGAGCGACAGACAGAGGACCCTCCGACCCCCAACAGCATAGAAAGTGACAGCAGGAGCCTGAAATTCCAGTTGCATCCCCCTTAATATTCTCACATGCTTAGGTCTTCCTCCTCCGTGTGTCTCTTAGACAGAGGGGGTATCACTTAAGTGCTTGTGCTCCATGGTTCCTGAGCAAGCCCCAGGGCCCGCCTTTACCTTTCTCCTCCCTCTTGATACACGTATCGTAGGAAAAATGAACATAACCTGAGTACTTGTCAGGAGTCTGGATGGGGTGTACGTTTTCTAGACGTCGTGGCTGATAGCCACTGAAATGATACTTGGGAGGACTCCGCAGTGGAAACACGCATACGAGGTCATTTTGGGAGACAGTCTGATTTAAATGATGTACATGATGGTATTTATGGGGGAAAAATCTTGCTTGTGGACGAGGATCAGAAGGGAACGGGCCAACGCACATGGAAAATCGCTGTTTTGTCGGGGGCTCGGATGGGGAGGGATTTTTAAAGGTTTTTATCCTTTTTCTGAAATGCTGTTATGTCCCCTTGCCAGGACAACAGCAGCAAAATGAGAGAGAGACACACAGAGAGTGTCAAGATGGGGTGGGATCCAATCTAGGTGTGGAAGGGAGTTATCTGGGGACCCAGGCCTCCCAGGGCATCTTCAGGGAGCAGACAGATCACTTGGTGGGGCTTGCTGGTAGGGTCGTGGGCCCTACCCCTGTCCTCTAGGTCTGGAGTGTGGCCACGATTGTGGATTTCCCACAAGCCCCTCCATGTTGCAGACACTGTCTCCTTCACCACTTGTGAGCAGTGGGCCCTAGGGCCTCCCGCTGTTTGCTCCTGAGACATCGGAAGCAGCTGCAGGTGAGGCCTGCAAGACCACCCCCTGTCCCCGCCAACGGGTTGGGAGCTGGTTCTGACGCACACTGAGGCTCAACACCGGGGGCTTCTCACAGAAGAGCTCCGTATTTCTGAGGTAGGCTGCAGAGTGAAGGTAGCGGCTGCGTCAGAGACGGGGACCTGGGTCCTTTGTAGCCACTGAACCTCCAGTGCGTCTTGGTCCACTGTCCATTGTCTTTGCCAGCCGTCCCTTTGTGCATCCCATGTGGTGGAGGGGACAGCTGGATGTGCTCTGGATGGCTGTGGCCTTGCTCACTCTCCAGGGTCCCCTGGAGGTGGCTTTGGAAACTCGTTTGCCAGGTGGCCTGGGTTGGAGTGGGACCCATGGCTGGGACGCAGGTGGTAGGAAGGGGGCTTGAGCCTTTTCACAGCTGCAGGTCTCTTCTGGGGCCGGCAGGCCATACTTCAGAGGGACGATGGAATGAATGGGTTCAGAGGGAGGGGAGTGCAGGTGGTCCCGGTTCACTTCAAAGCGTGTGTGAGCACTGGTGACCATGACAAGGCTGTAAATGACTAGACTCCATATCCCTTGAGGTCAGGTGCTGGGAGAGGTTGTTGTGAGCATTTCTCTGACCTGGGGTCCCGGCTGGGAGGTCTGGCCTGTGAGAAGTGGAGAACTAGGGTTCCAGGCGCTACAGGGAGGGGGCACCCCAAACCTTGGCACCTCCCAGCTCAGACCTGGGGCTTCTCCTGGTGGGGGGTGGGGTGGGATCAGGAAAGGACACTAAGGTTGGCCCATGTTCTCGGTTCATCCTCACAACAGCCTTGGAGGTAGATAGCATTCCCCCACTTGACAGATGAGGAAACTGGGGCTCAGAGAAGCTGAGTGATTTGGGGTCCTATCGCAAGGAAGTAGAGGAGTTGGAGCTTGGGACCTGGGTTCTGCTGCAAGGTGATAGAAGGTGACAGGGGGGCAGGGTGGGAAGAAGAGGGAACAGGGAGGTCCAAGGAGAGTCCTGCCCCCACCTACAGCAGATTTCATTGAAGCAACCCTCCGCCCCCTGCGCCCCCTCCTTTCATACCTATCAGGTCTGCAGAACAAAATGGGCAAAGGCTTCCTTCTCCTCCCCCTTGCACAATGGGGAAACTGAGGCACCAAGAGGTGAAGGGACCTGCTCATGGTCACATGGCCTGTGAGTAACTGATAGAACTAGCAACCAGGTCTTCCCACCCAATATCCACGTCATAGACTGTGCTCTCTCGTGTGAGGTGACCGGGTGGGCTAATTTCGTGTGTGGGGGGCAAAAATGAGCAAAAGCCATCAAGTGTGACTGAAGGAGATGATTATTCAACTACAGCCTGTCCGCCTGCTGGGGCTGCCTGCAGCCTGCAGTGGTAACGGCTGTGCAGAGTGTCCGGTGGAATGGGAAAGGGTTCATGCTGTGGTACGGATCACACAACGTCATGCACACACTGCAAATCTGACTGTAAAAAAAAAAAATACGGGGAAGTCGGGATGGCTCAGAGGGTTAAGTGCTGGCTTTGCAGCCCCAGAGCCCTAGGATTGAAACCCGGGTCTGCCCATGTGGACCCATATGCTGAACTGGGGTGTGCCCCCAGTTCAGTCCTTGCCGGGGCCTATGTGGGAGGTTCCCAGCCCAGTTCCTGCCCTACGCAGCCCTGTGCCCACCTGTGGAGTGAAACTATATGGAAAACTAATGCTGTCAACTATGGAGACTGCTCTGGGCCCTCCCCCTTCTCTCTCTGTCTCTGTCTCTGTCAAAAAACAACAAAAATAAATCTTAAAAAAAAAAAAATACACATAGGAAAGGCTGGGAGACAGTATTTCAAAATGGTGACTTCTGGGGCAGTGGGATTATAAGTGTTATTCACCCCCCCTTCCCCTTTCCTTCTCTTTTTCTGTATTTTCCCAAGTTTCTAAAATGCACATTTCATTTGCAACAGGAAAAATATACCCCTCTCTCTTTTAGTTAAAAAAAACACATATGGCTGGGAAGCTGACCCCATGCCTTGTGTGAGTTTCAGGGTGGGGCCCCTTCCATCTGCTTTTCCTGCTTCGCCACCTGCCGCCCTGTTGGCCCGTGGGGAGGGGCTTGGGTTCGGTTCAGACATCTGTGCGGGGAGCACCGGGAGCCAGTGCATGTGCCAGTTTGCACTGTCAGGGCAGAAGGCCTCCTCACCCAGATGTGGGACAGGGGGGTGTCTGTGCTGTACCCACAGGGTAGGTGACCGCCCCACAGTCACGGTGATTCCCAGACTGGCTCTCGGCTGGGACACCCACAGCAGCCTGAGCATCTCACTCAGGGATTTGCTCGTCTGGCGGGAGAACGGACAGGGCTACACGGCGAGCCTCCTCCCGCCTCCGGCGGCCAAGTCCATTCCTTGCGTCTGCGGGGGGCTGGCAGGGCGTCTGGGGCAGCCCTGCCCCTGCACCTTAGTCGTCCAGGTGCTGCTCCTCCCAGGTGGACGTGGGGATGGCACTGTAAGGGTCCATGATGACCTTGGCACAGCGGATGATCATGACGACGAGGAAGAGGCAGAGGAAGACGAAGCAGGCCAACGTCAGTCCCTTGTCCACGTCCACATAGACGGGCTCGGGCGTGGGCTCCTCCATCTCTCGGTAGTCGCGGCTGTGGGCTCCTGGGCCGGCTCAGGGTTGGCTGGTACCATCTTCCAGCCCTGCAGAGAGAGCCCATGCAGTGGGCGGGGAGGGCGTGCCCACTGGCCGGCGGAGGGGGCAGGGCACCCCCTTTCTTATCAGTTCCTTAGAGTGACAGCTTGCTACTCCCCGCGCCCCTCCACTGGGACACCATCACTATCCCAGCCCTGAATTCTCAGAGCTCCCTCACGTCCAGTCAGTTTTCTAATCCTCACTACAGCCCTGCAGACAAGTTAGCCAGGCATCAGTATGTCCATTTTATAAACGTGGAAGCTGAGGCCCAGAAAGGGGAACTGATTGGCCCAAGGTCCCACATCCCAAACCCACGGCCTCTGCTGGAAGCAGTGAGGACTCGTCTCCCCCACCCGCTCCGGAGCTCCCAGAGGACCCCTGCCCAGGCTTCGGGCCAGCGTCCTGGCATAGCTGTGACGGCTGGGGACCTGGCTGTCCCCTCACTCAGACCACCTTTTCCTCCCAGGGAGCACTGACCTGCTCCTTGGAGTGCTCACCACTTCATAAGGGCCACGGGGTGGGCTGGCATCCTGGGTCCGGCTGCAGCAGGGGGGTGGGGGCGTGACTGGTCATCACAGTCGTTCCCAGTGAGCTGTATCCTTTGACTCAGAGAACGGCGCTGGTGGCAGCGGGGCTGAAACAGCAGGACAGAAGGCGGTTATTTCCCGGGACACCCAGCCCACGATGTCACCGGGCCTGGCACTGCACAGGGAGCTGTCACCCTTCATTCCAATGTGGCTTTTTCTCCCCCCACACCCTCTGTTTTTTTTTTAAGATTTATTTTTTATTGTTTTTGACAGAGAGAGAGAGAGAGAGCGATACAGAGACAGAGAGAAGGGGGAGGGCCCAGAACAGTCTCCATAGTTGCACATCATTGGTTTTTCCACATAGTTTCATTCCACAGGTGGGTGCAGGGCTGCACAGGGCAGGAACTGGGCCAGGGTCTCACCCCAGTGAGAATTGAACTGGGGGCACTCCCCAGTTCAGCATATGGGTCTGCATGGGCTGGGGCTGGGATTTGATCCTTGGTCCCCAGGGCTGCAAAGTGAGTACTTAACCCACTGAGCCATCCTGGCTCCCCCAACCCCTCTGTTTTTAAAACTACAGCATTTAAAAAAAAAATTTTTGCATAAACTACATGTCCCATAAAATTTACCCTCTGAACCATTTGTAAGTGTGCCTGCCGAGCGGCGGTACTAAGTACATGCGTGTTGTGGCGTGGCCGTCACCTCTGTTCATCTCCAGGATTTTTACAAAATCTTGCAAAAGCGAAACGCATTACATAACAACTTGTTCCCCCTCCCCCAGCCCCTGGCACACGCCCTTCTACTTCCTGTCTCTACGACCCTGATATAACTGAAATCACACAGTATTTATCTTTTTGTAACTGGCTTGTTTCACTTGGCATAATGTCCCCAAAGTTCATCCATGTTGAAGCAGGTGTTGAAATTTCCTTCCTTTTTCAGGCCAAACAGTCCTTTGTACGGATGGACCACACTTTGTTTATCTAGTCATCTGTTGGCGGATTTGTGGGTTGTTTCCACCTTTTGGCTGTTGTGAATCATACAGATGTATGTATCTTTGAGAGCCAGTACTCACATCTTTGGTTTATCTATCTAGAAGTAGAAACTGTGGAATCCTATACGAATTTTGTTTTTCATTTTTTGAGAATTAAATTGAACAATGTTGTATACATAACACTAGTACATAATTCCAACGTTGTCCATAAAGAAAACAGTGAAAGGCAGTTTTGTAACTGGATCTCCCAGCTCATCTCCAGACAATAACCACTGTGATACGGTCCTCCTTCATCTTTTTTTTTTTTTTTTTTTTTTATCTTTTCACATTTATAGAGAGAGAAATTATCTTTTTGTCTTCAGTGCATATTTATTTCTATTTTACTTTTGACAGATAGAGAGAGAGACAGAGACAGAGACAGTTAGAGAACCGAACTGTGGGAACTCCCCAGTTCAGCATGTGGGTCCTGCCTGGGCCGGAGCCGGGACTCGATC
>PVKE010024132.1:0-24046 GCA_004027555.1 Craseonycteris thonglongyai | reverse complement strand
TATGGGGTTGGAGGGGGACCTGATTCTGGGAGCTGGGCACGTGATGCGATGCATGGGTGATATGATGTGGAGTTGTACATCGGGAAACTATCTAATTGTTACCAACCAATGTCACCCCATTAAATTTAACAATAAAATATAATAATATTTAAAAAAAAAAAAAGAAGCTTGAATGTCTTGCTAAGAAATTTGGATTTAATTGTACATATATAGAAGTAATTCCATCACATATGTAAATGAAGTAGAAAAATATTCCATTTAGAAAGGAATAGCTTCACATATGGGCTTAATCCAAGAATGTATAACCAGAGTTGGGGGAGGAAGATGAAATAACTATATTTCCTTTGTTTGAGTGAGAATTTTTGGCATTGTAGCTCACTTTAAAGGCCACTTAAGCCAATTTCCTACTCTACACTTAAATATAACATTATTGCTAAGCCCGTACCCACTATCTGTTTTGAACTCTAAAGTTATTTCAATGTTCACTACCTTGCCAGAAAGAAAAACAATCTCCACACCCGCTTCTTTTTCTTTAGTCCTCCACGTGTAAGAAAGTTTGCCCCTATTTTGAGTACAATTACCTTCTCTACATTATTAATTAGTCTTTGCTCTGTCCTAGGAAGGCATATCCCTGTCTAAGTTAAGTATCATATCCAAGACTTCTATTACACATGTCCCATGCAGAATGTGATTTTAAGCTCCTCACTCTGCTGGTTGCTCTCTACTTAAAGACAATTTGTCACACATACCTCCCCCATCAAGGTATGCTGTGCAACAGTTGACAGTGCAGGGTGATTATGGTTGGATGCCTGATTAGAAAAAAAATGGCATAAACATATTCTGTGATTACGAATATGTCACCAACAGCATCAACCATAACATAAGCATTTATTTGGATTACAATATGACAAAGAAAACATTATTTGAAAATAAATTAACTGACTTTAGGGTTCAGTTTTTCAGTGTCCAGGTCTTCATAGCAAATATTCTTTTTAAAAGTACCATTTGGCCTTGGTCCTGTTGAATATACCTACCTCCTCTTAAGGGTGATAGTAAGATGGGTGGGTCTGGGGGCTCTTTAAACATGTTGATTGTTGGCATCCAGGTATCCCAATAAACTCAACAGATTCCTGGGTGGCTTTGCTCCCTGGTCAAAAGGTAACTCTCGCCAAGTGATCTAGGGATGTTGAAAGATCCTGGTGTCCTTCTTAGAGATTTAGCGTCTGTGGGGTTATCGAGGAACCCAGGAAACTACTAGAGCACTGTCCAGGGTACAGACACAGCCCAGATTCCTACTGAATGACTGTTGTGATTCCTCCAGGAGCAGCTACTGCTTCATCCACCAATGTTGTGAACTTTTGTGAAAAATAGTCTGTTACGTAGCTTGAGGCCACTGCCTGTGGACCCTTACCTAATGAACAGAATCCTGACATTCAACCTGAACAAGACATTCAACCCCAAAACTTGAGCTGGAAACATTCTTTGATCAATATTTTTGTTTGGCTTTCTGCCTCTCAATACTTTTCCTCCACTTCTGAAGAGCCCAGGGCCCTTGAAACTGTGCTGACCAGTCCTCACTGTGTTCCTCAGACCTAGTCACATGCTCTACCTTGCCCTGATACCGATTTTTGCCTTTTACTCAAGTTTTGAAAGCAGGTTCTGCCTCCTTCCGTGGGGCTCATTTCTATCCTTCAAACCATTCTGGCAGCTTTGTCATTCCACTATATTGGAAAATCCATGATTCCATCTTGCTCTTGCCTTTTTCTTTCTTATGCCAGAACTTCAGATCTACTATGAAATACCAGTCCTGAGGATAAGGACTCGCTAACCAGAAGGATTGACATGACACCCACTGTGTACTATTTGCTAGGACTCTCTAATGTTCCTTAAACCTACAATCTCTGTGTGTTTTCTCTACTGCCTGTTAAGATACCTTGCTATCTCTCAATAAATATAATATTGTATGTATTAGTTATTGTGCCTCATCTAAAGGGTTGACATTCTCTACATTGCCATCGGTAGGCTGTCTTCTGCCATCCTTCTGACCCACACCAGTATGTCTGTCCAGTTCCAAGTTCTCACATCCCAGGCTCCATCCTGCCGGAGGAACAAACCTGGCCTCTCTCCTCCATGGTTTCATATAAGACCAAGTGATCCCATGAGAAATCCTTTGGGCTAACGGTATTTTGAAAAATGCCCTATTAAGAAAGTTTTTGGAGTGCTAAGGCTTAGGAATATCATACAGTTTACTTTCATACTGCATAATTTATATTCCATAGCATACTTTTTATGTAAGAAAATATATAAGAAAGATGGGGTTTTTTTTGTTGTTTTTTTAATATATATTTTTTTAATATTTATTTATTTATTTATTTTTGGCAGAGAGAGAGAGAGAGAGGGAAAGAGATACAGAGACAGAGAGAGAACTGAACTGGGGGAGCTCCAAGTTCAGCATATGATTCCACACAGGCTGGGGCCAGGATTCGATTCCCGGTCCCCGGTGCTGCAAAGTGAGCGCTTAACCCACTGAGCCATCCCAGCTTCCCCAAGAAAGGTGTTTTTAAATATAGAAATTAATATTAGAAAATTCTATGAAGAATTCTATAAACCCATGTTATTAAAAAAAAATTAGGAGGCTAATTCCTACTGTTATTTGTTTTTTTTCCTATTTACTTATTTTTTTAGTCATGTCCTTTAGGTAAACTTGTCTTTTTCTTTGAAAATTACAGACTTAAAAGGCTTTAATCACTAGAACATTTTCAAAAGCTTCTAATAAGTAAATAAGCCATACAATACATTTCCAAACATGGCTTATGTTAGATGTAGAACTATGACTGTTATATAATGATCATCATTAAAAAAAAGTTCTCCTTAAGTATGAACTCCAGTTTTCATGCCTACATTACTACCTCCAATCCATCACCTCAATTCAACATCACGAAATTTCCATGGCACAAAGTAGATGTTACATATATAATAATAGAAAAAAAAACTGACATTTATATAACACTTAAATACTTGACATGACATTTTAAAATATGTCATACAAACATACACACACCTCAAGTTGCATATATAAACCAGAAAGATAAAATGTGGCTGCTTATATTAAAAATATGCTGAACTCTAAAACTAATTTTCAAATTATCCAGCAGTTCTCTATGTTTACTCTAATAGAGCATTGCAGGGAAAAAAATTATTTCAAAGGCTTAATTCTCACTAACATATTGATATTTACATTTTATTTGAAAGCAAAAATAAATTGGCATTGAGATTTAAATTTAGGGGAGAAAAAACCAATAGGCATAATACCCACATATAAAAATACAAGGTTAAATTTTGTTGTAACATCAGGACTGACAGCAGGATTTGTGTATGAGTATTATGTATATCTCTTTGGGCACTTTTTAAAAAGGAAGGGCATCACTGTTTCAAGCATATTATATTGGAAAGCAAAGAATGAAAAGTTTTGTTATACTGGAATTCCATTGTGTTTAAAGAGAAAGAAGAGCATTAAAATAAAACTCTTCCTTTTCCCTCCTCATATGAAAGGTTAAATATTGATATTTTCTTTCAGATATGTGAATTATTTAATAAGGGTAAAAAAAGAGCAGCCCAAAGAAAAAACGAGGCTGAAAATTTAGAGGGTGATGCTTGATATTCAAGAAAATCACAGGGGGGAAGCCGGGATGGCTCAGTGGGTTAGGCGCTCACTTTGCATTGCCGGGGACTGAGGATCGAATCCCGGCCCCGGCCCGAGCGGAACCATATGCTGAACTGGGAGCTCCCCCTGTTCAGTTCTCTCTCTGTCTCTATCTCTGTATCTCTCTCTCTCTCTCTCTGTCAAAAATAAAAATAAATAAAAATGTATTAAAAAAAAAAAAAAGAAAAAGAAAATCACAGGAAGAGGCATGTTGTTAAAGGATTTCCCTGCTTAGAAGAAAAGGTGCAATGGTTGATTGGAGTGAAAGATTTAGGCCATTTCAGGGGAAGCCGGGATGGCTCAGTGGGTTAAGCGCTCACTTTGCAGCCCCGGGGACCGGGGATCGAATCCCGGCCCGTGTGGAACCATGTGCTGAGCTGGGAGCTTGCCCAGTTCAGTTCACTCTCTGCCTCTGTCTCTGTCTCTGTATCTCTCTGTCAAAAATAAAAATAAATAAATAAAAATATATTTAAAAAAAAAAAAAAGAATTAGGCCATTTCAGAAACTATTCAAAAATGGGTATTCCCTCTATTTTTTCACTCCTGAATTCTGATATTTTTCTTTTTTCTCCTTTTATCTGCCTTCCTTGGTGGTCTTTGATATTACCTCCTATGCCCTTTTAAACAAAGATAAAGGAAACAAATGATAATGAGGACTCAAATTTGCTCTTTATATTGGTTTAGAAAACCTCTGATTCTAAACAGTTAATTTTTCCTTTGGCTCAAATACTCAAAAAGATGATGTGACAGCCTATAACTTAGTTGGTTATTTTTAATTTTAGGGAAAACACAAGGTTCTTATTTTCTTTATAAGAACATGACATGCCCCCAAAATTATTTGTATCAGACTCTAGATTGTAGACAGGGAGTTGGGAAGACGACTGAATTTAAAGAGTCCAAGTAATATCTTCTAATAAAGTTTGTTTTTGTTTTGCTTTGTATTGCTTTTGTTTTGTTGTTTAATGCAAAGAATTCATTTCCACAGAAAACATCTTGTTATTTCAACAAGAATGGCAGGCTTTGGTTTGGAGTTCTCATAGTTCTAATTTGATTTAAGTCCAAATGTGTTTAAATGACAGTTGTTGTTTTTGTGTGTGTGTGTTTTGTTCTCTTTGTCTTACTGAAAAATTTCACAATTAAAGATATAGAAAAACAGACCAGAAAGAAAACTGTCTAATTCACTGTAAATGAAGGGAAGACAATTAAAGAAAACTATTGTTGGATCGAAAATGACAAATATGGAGTAAGCCATCACTTACACGTTTTAAAGACTTTCTGACCCTATTGCTAAACCCAAGAGAAGGAGACTAAGAAACACCATTGTAATTACAACTTCAGCTACCATAAATATAAGGAACCTTTAAAACTGGAATAACTGAGAAAGATGAGCCTCCAACATGATCAGGGAGAGGTTCTCTCCCTAAAGAGCATGCTGCTCCATCTATGGCCTGCTTTGGGAAAACTGGGTGTGAGTCCGAGCTGTAACAATGCTCATGACCAGGAAACTGACAGCTCACCTTGGATATCTAGTGGCAGAGCAGGAAATAGGACTGGATTACCTTTGTTGAAAGTGTTGAAAGTGTTGACAGGGAAGATGCCTTAACCAGTTCAATATGGTAAAGATGATCCAATTTAAGCTTCATTTAAAAAATACAATCTTCAGAATTATATTGTTTTGTTTTAGACTCTACTCCACCCTACTCTGTTGAACAATTCCAAAAGAAATTTTTAACTTATTTTTTAACCTTCCTGTCAGATCTTGTTTTTTCCATCAGGCCTAATACACCATTTATTGATCTATCTATCTATCTATCTATCTATCTATCTATCTATCTATCTATCTATCTAATCTATCTATCTATCTATCTATTTATCTATTTATTTATTTATTTATTTAAGAAAAGAGGAAAGCATTATAAAGATAGCCAAACAAGATGATATATATCATCTCTGTTAAGGTTCTGCTATGGAACTGAATTCCTTAGATTTGAAATGCGTTTCATGAATGTAAAAGACATAAGTAGTCAGTCCTGATGACTAAAAAAGGTGAATGAGGTAACAGTAACACTGATGGGCTGTTTGTCGCAAATGTCCTATAAATTGAAATGTAAAATTAATTTTTTAAGTCTATAGTCTCTTTATTGAAGGAAATATCTCACTGTTAAGTTGACGTAAGGTATTTAAGAGAATGGTTAGAATCTGTGTTGTCACTTCCATGCTTACAATTTGGGAACTTCTTATTGAAATAAAGAGTGTGGCAAAGTGCAGATTTCCTAAATATCCCGTAAAATTCATGAATGAAGATGACAGTTGAGGGGAATTTTATTTTCATCTTCTAATCAAGTCTACTGGAATTATCTCCCCCCGTTGTATGTATGCTATAAGACAGCTGGGAGAGAGGGCTATACCAGGGTCTGCTATTATAACAGCTGGTAGCTTTGGCATTTTCATATAAGCATGCAAGCCTAAGAAGAATTTCTTCATAATTGACCCCATTTCCCCCTTCCTGGGACATTCCACAATGCCACCAACAATGAAGTGTTCAGAAAGGAATCATTTCTGTTTATGTGAAAATAGATCTGAACTCTGTGAGGCAAGGGAAGAAATAACAAAAAGCTTCAAAGATCACAAAGAGAAGTTATAATCAAATCTGGATGCTGTTTTAGAGATCTGACAGAGCTCCTCCATACACCAGCTCTGAATGCTCAGAGAGATAGAGCCAACTGCTCTTCCTTCTAACCTTGCCTAATTTGTTCCATGCACAACTCTGGGCATGCTGTCTGCTTAAGTTGTGCCATTGTATTATCTAGGATAAGTGTGAATAACACTCTTAATGACTACCCACTTTAAAACACAAACAAATCATTTCACTTTCAAGAGTGCTTCATATTGGAGAAGCCAGAATGGCTCAGTGGGTTAAGCGCTCACTTTGCAGCCCGGAGACCGAGGATCAAATCCCAGCTCTGGCCCGTGCGGACCCATATGCTGAACTGGGGAGTACCCCCAGTTTATTTCTCACCAGGGTGAGACCCTGGCCCAGTTTCTGCCCTGTGCAGCTCCATGCCAACCTGTGGAATGAAACTATGTGGGAAAAAACAATGATGTGCAACTATGGAGACTGTTCTGGGCCCTCCCCCTTCTCTCTGACACTGTCTCTGTATCTCCCTCTCTCTGTCAAAAACAATAAAAATAAATCTTTAAAAAAAAAAAGAATGCTTCATATATACTAAGCCACTGGCCTAAAGTTTATAAAAATGATGACTGAAAATGCCTTCAGGAGGCAGCATAATATTGCAATAAAACTCAGAATTGAATGCAAATTCTGGCTTTGCAACTTACTAATTGTGTGACCAGATTATTTAATTTCTCTGAGGATCAATTTGCTTATCTGTAAAATGAGGACACTAGTGTCTCCCTCAGTGTATCAATATTATTACAGACTACACATGTGATGCACCTAATGGATAAGCATACTCACTAAGGGTTAGCTAGTTTTATCAAGTGGTTCCTATAGTAACCATCCTTAGTATGCCTTACATTACAAGGTGTATCTCCATATACAATGTAGCATAATGTATAGATTTTCTACAATTTCTATACATGGTACTATAATTCAATTTAAGGAAAAGACATGTCTAGAGGCTTTAAGCAACTCTACTTGTTTTCACCAATTCACAATACTCTAATATTTTGATCATATTCTTCTATTCTTCAATTTCTGCTCCAAAGAAACATGAAAACACTATTTGTCTTTTTAAAAGAAAAAAACTTTGTTGGTGCCAGGATATTTTAAGAAAGAAAAGTATCATCCTGAATCTTATTCCAAATAACTCAGCTGATTTCCCATGCAATGGCAGTCAAATCACCCTTACTGGTAAATACTGTTTCTTTAATAGACTTCAATTCAGGTTTCCTTTTTAGTGTTTAAAGCCTGTTTCTTCTCATTTGCCACATTAGGCAATTAATTGGGTATTTATAGGCAGCTATCATATACCTCACTGTCATTGCTACTCACTCATACATCTTAAATTCTCTACATCTTGCTACTTAAATCCTACCCCTTAATCACCTCATCACCTTTCTGACATTTAAAAAATTTCCTTCCACTTAACTCCATTTTTTAAGCTAGAGTACAAACAATTGTGCAGAATTCTCCTAACGCAGCTTTACTTAGTCTCAATGAAAAGAAAGTACTTTCATCTTAAGTGGTTTATTTAGATCCCAGGATAGTTTTTGCTTCTAGTGCAAGAGCATCACCATGTGAGCTATTTCTGACCTGCACTTTGGCACTGCTCTCAATCCATTTCCATAATTAACACTTTTCATTGTCAAATGAGACTCTCACTGAGGGGGCTGAGCCAGCTTGGAGTGAAATTGCCCTCCCACTACCACTAAGGTCCATCAGCCACCCAGACATCCCCACGGCTGTGCTCTTGGCTGACCCTCTCCTGCCCAGTGTTCATGGGTGTTGAACCCCAGAGAAAAAAAGAAAAAAAAAAGCTAATACTCCTCAGAACTCTTGTTCCCTTGAACTAAGTAATTAAATTCTAACCATCAGAGAATGGCCAGTTATGTTATTTGGCTTCCTCTCCCTTTGTTAGCATAAAATATCCACTTGTTCCAGTAAATGACCATTACAACTTGTCACATATGGCTCCAAGTGACACATGTTCCCAGTGAGGTGATCCACAAAACGCTTCTCCATGGGCTCTTAATAAGAGCTCTGGAGGAAAAGGGGCTCCAATGTCAATAACAAGAAAACAGGTATTCAGTATCTTCTTAGAGACTGAAATATATCTCAGAATGTTAATTAATGGTTCTCAGAAATGTCAAGGTAAACAAAATTCATTGACCTTTGTTTAACACAGGTTTCCCAAAGTTGTCTGACAACAAGGTCATTTCTTGGTGGAACAACTATTAGGGCTTCAAGTAACTATGGTGTCTACAGAGCATATTTTGGAAAACGCTGCACACCCTTCTCTAATTTTCCCTCAACAAGCTGTTACATTCCCATCTGTGATCTCTGGATTATTATTGTCACCTGTATGACCGGTTAGAGAACAATGCTGGTTTTGAAGGCTGCTTTCACACTGTACGGTCTCCATTAACTCTAAGCACAATATATTTATCCAAGAGCTCCTGGCTGGAAGATGATTAAAGGGACTGGTTTTACCTAACACACACCTCTGTTGGTGCTGGTCCCAGGGTTTCCCTGCCCAACTGCATTAGCTTGGTCACTACCAATTGCCTGTTAGACTGACCTCCTTGTCAGCCAACACTGGCACAGAGTATATACTATATTAGAAAACATTCGTCTATAAAAAATTACTATTAGACCGTATTTCATAGAAAAATATGCAAGATTATTTAATTTTTAATGTTTAAAAAGTAACTAATAATGAGATTAGTTTTATTTTCCCCCAAGAATTGTTGCTACTATAGATACTAAAAGTTTATTAATTATCTATAATGTGCTTCCACTGAACTCCTTCTATGTGCTGAGCACTTGGCACAATTATTTAGTTATTATGAGTCACAGTGAGGTAAGTGTTCGATCTTCCTATTACAGATATGACAGATGCCACTAAGGCAGCTCAGGAAAACTGTCTATTATCACCAACTATAAATTGCAGAGTTAGGTTTTGTTTTCAGGCCTCCCTGACAGAATCTATCCACACTCCATTCTACCAGGTCTTGTGTGCCCACCACACATACATACCACATGGACATGGGAAAACAACATAGAAATTAGCTAGTTAATTTTTAGTTTTTTTAAAGGCTTTTTATTTTATTTTATTTTTGACAGAGAGAGAGAGATACAGAGACAGAGACAGAGAGAGAACTGAACTGGGGGAGCTCCCAGTTCAGCATGTGGTTCTGCACGGGCTGGGGCCGGGATTCAATCCTCAGTCCCTGACGCTGCAAAGTGAGCGCTTAACCCACTGAGCCATCCTGGCTTCCCCTAGTTAATTTATAGTAATCACATTTCTTTATTGTGGTAAAATATATGCCACATGAAATTTATGATTTTCACCTTTTTTTAAGTGTAAAATTCATCGGCATTAAGTACATTCACATTGTTGTGTTAACTATCACCACCATCCTCTCCAGAACTTTTTCATCTTCCCAACTAAACCTCTGTACCTGTTAAACCCTGACTCCCTTTTCCTCTCTCTCCTCAGCCCCTAGCAACCACCTTTCTACTTTGTGTCTCTATGAATTTGACTACTCAAGTACCTCATATAAGTGGAATCATATAGAATTTCACAATTTCTAAATTCTTGCTCTCACCTTGTATCAACTACCTATCTTAACTTTCTTATACCAACACAATATTGTTTGCAGTTTAATTAATGTAGCTCAAAGAAAAACTGGCTCTAGCTTTAAAACAAAACAAGCCCCCAAGTGGCAAGTCGAAATTTGCTCACATAGCACTTGGGCCACGGGTAGATCACTGGAAAGATGAGAAATCTAGAAAAGACAGGGTGGCAGCTTACACATCTTGGGTCTTTTGATGATTAAAATCTGCATATATATCCCAAACTTTTTTTTTTTTTTGCCTTTCAAACTGCTTTTCTGTTACTGTGTGGAAACAGTACAACCTGAAGGAAATGTAATCCACATGTTTTGGTGCATTTATACTTACATGCTCTTGAGAATATCAAAATGGCCTAGCAATGCATTTTCCAAGGGCTTCCTTTTTTCATAAAAACACAATTACAGACTTTATAATAAAACAAGTTTAAACCCCAAAGGAGGTAGGCTCGATCTAAGTTCAGATTCTTGAAATTTAAACATTTTTTTAAAATATATATATTTTTTATTTATTTATTTTTGACAGAGAGGGAGAGAGAGAGAGAGAGAGAGATACAGAGAGAGAGAGAGAGAGAGAACTGAACTAGGGGAGCTTCTAGTTCAGCATATGGTTCCGCACGGGCCGGGGCCGGGATTCAATCCTCGGTCCCCGGCGCTGCAAAGTGAGCACCTAACCCACGGAGCCATCCTGGCTTCCCCATGAAATTTAAACATTTTTAAAATAAAGTTCCAAGCTTACCTTGAAATGACTCATTTAAAATACATTAACCAATCTTTAAATTAGAGACTAAAGTTGTAAGATGAAAAACACAAAAATTGGCTTAACTTTTGAATACAGTATAAAATAGGGAAAAGAAGACAGATTTCAAGGATACCTAAACCTGAGTTTGGTGATGCAAAACTCAGCAAGTCTCAATTTTCTCATCTGTAAATTGGATATGATATGGCATCATTTACTGAATTGTTCTGGAGATTAAACAAATTGTGTATAATAAAGGGCTCACATATACACTGTCTATAGAGAAGGAACCTGTGCTTACATTCCCTCATTTCAAATTTAAATGTTCCATGGCAATGATGTCATTAAAATCTATTCAAAAAATATATTTATATTCAAGACAATGAATTGCATTTTCCCTTTCTATTGAAAGTATGAAACCATTGATCCCATTAAAATGGCAACACAAGGTACTTAAAAGGTGAAGTAAGTTACTTAAAGTCACACAATTTGTGTGACTTAAAGTCAATTTGAAGGCCTAGCAACAAAGAGAAAGCAGGCTGTCTTTGAGGAGTTTATGGGAGTTAAACTGCATTGAGGATATTCTTTCAGTTTAAGTGGGTAATGCTTCTCTAACTCTTCATGGCTTCAGCATTTTTTCAGTACGTTTAGCTTACCACACACTATCCTCAATTCCCCCAAATAATTTCTATTAACTTTTTTCATTTATTTAAAATTAGTTTTTTGCTTAATTGGTTGAAAAGCACACAGCTTCACATAATAACTTCAAGCAGAGGGTTCTTAGGAACACTTTCAATAGGCACAGGTCTTCAAATAGGTTAAACTAGTGGATTACCCACTCCAAGAGTCAATGGTTGCTGTGATTTAGCTGATGCTCCAAGGAAGGACAAGTTGGGAAGCATTTCAAGGTCCCTCATCCCTTCCCATTTTTGTGGTATCCTAATCTTACTCAAAGGATGAGCCCAGAGACACACTGACTGTGAATGCTATACTGGATAAAGGTATGACAACATAGAGATATTGTTCCATAAAAGCTAACACAGAACTGACACACACAAGACAGCATTCAGTCCTGCTGAGGACCTAAGCAATGAGCTCCAAAGACCAGCTCAATGTCAAATAAAACTTCAAGGCTTGTAGGTAATGCAGTAAATGAAATATTGTACATAACACATTGATTATGTTAAGACATGGTGGAGGTTCTTATTTAGCCTTTTAACTACCATTAATGTCACCTCCACCAACACTTATATATTAACACAATACTGTGAACCTAGTCAAAATTAAGCTATAATCCAATTAAATGGCTTACTTGATATTATTTTTTTATAGCTAGGTCTTCTTAACAGGAATATATTTTGAAATCTTAAAAACCATAGATTTAAAAAACAATTTTCCTACAGGATTCTGTCCAACTGTCATATCTTCACAGATCAAAGAGTCTCTCCGGGGTAATGCTGGAAGAAAGCAATGTCATTTCTATTTCAGAGAGGAATAAAATGACCCTATGAATAAGCCCAGCAATGAAGTCAAGCAACATACTTTAGGCTGAAGCCCACTTAGAGGCAAAGACAATGTTACCTCCTTATCATCTCTAAGTTAACTCCATAACATGGAAGTCCAAAATGAATGATAATTAATTTTTCTTATACTTAGCTACCACATATCTGATTTTACTTCTCTAGCCATTCTACTTGCCTAATTACATTTATTTATTCTCTAAAGATCAATAATAAAGTCAGCACTTAAGTTTGATCTAGAAAAAGACTGGGGTTCTCTGAGAACCCCAATGAATGTTGGCTACAACAAATACAAGAACTCAAGAGTTGATCCTAGAAAATTTCTGATCCACCTTCCAAAACAAAATAAGACAAAAAGTGCTGTACTATCATTGAGGTTTTCAGTATTCTTACCGCTTTTCATTTTTTTCATCTTGTTTTGCTTTCTAGATTTGGTTTGGCAGTCGGTGGTCCACTCAGATGATTTTGAATACATTTCTAACCTCAATGATAATTCAGTCCAGTGATACTTGAGAAAACACCCCAAACAATGTATAAGTCCAATTAAATATGCATTCAGGATAATTTTTTAACTTAAATGTCACTTTCTTAGTGAGTGAAAACTTACTCTGTGACTCAGAACTTCATTGATAATTTAGGATTGATTTGCAGCAAGAGTTTTATGTCTATTAGACAGATTTACTTAGCCTCTATGTTGATGAGGACATGTTAAAGAGAAACAAGTGAGTTCTTGGCCACATTCCCAGTCCTAACTAACAGGAACATGAATTTCCTAAGCATGAAAGCCCAGGTCTAACAAAATATGTCTTCATCACGGCACAGATAAGCATAGTTGATGGAGGTCCCTAAATCATATCAGTGACTGTAACTTGGCTCTCAGGGCTTCTCTGGTTTCTGATGGAAAGACATTCCTGGGGATGTGATTCACTCTCCTGTTTCCTCCCGGGTCTCCTAGGAAGGGAAGTCACTGTGCTATTCATTTTTCACTGAAAGGCAACAATTTCCACCATCCCACATCACTGTAATGGGCCTTCCCAAGAAGGCTACAGGCACTCAGTGTCAAGTCACCTGAGAATACACAGATTAATTTACCCCTCAGTACATTGCCATGGGTTAAGGGTTTAATAAAGTTAAATATAATTGAGGATCTTAGGAAGTACCATGGCTAGTTTATTTGAAAATTCACTTCCCTGTCAGTTTTCCCTCATTCTGTTGACACTGTAGAAACTTCCTTTTTTTTTTTTTTACAGCTTACCCTGCTCCCTGAAGGGGTATGCTCTTTCTAGAAGACAGATTATGCACTATACACTACATGAAAACTTTACAATCTTCCTGTTGTCAGTTGAATAATTTTTGTACCTGGAAGAAATAACTTATCCCACCTTTTACTCTCAGATTGGTTTTACTCAGAATTCCTATTGAGTATTTAAACTTTATGGAGGGATATAAACTGGAACTTTGGTTCCTCTTAGTTTTTCTTTTTCCCCAGTGATATTTATGATAGGTTTCCCCATTGCTATTATCCATTATAGAAGTTTAACGGCACTTTGGGGATATGTGATTTCAGAAACACACCATCTAATTTTCTATCTAAAGGGAAGAAAAAGAATAAAAGTAACAGGCAAGGTGATGTCTTATGTAGCCTAGAAGAGGAAGATTTATAGCTATTTATTTATAGCTATAGCTTTATTTATAGACTAGATGGTCATTTCATTTATGTACTTCAAACTGGAAACAAACTAAGGAAGAAAAATAAATCTCTGTCAGATGGCTTCCACAGGTAGCCAGTCTATTCACAAAAATACATATCACTGAAAACTGTCAAAAATTGTTCTATTATTTTTTTAAAGATGTATTTATTATTGTTTGAGAGACTGTGAGAGAGAGAGAGAGAGAAAAGGGAGGGCCCAGAGCAGTCTCCATAGTTGCACATCATTAGTTGTGACAGTTTCATTCCACACAAGTAGATATGGGGCTATGCAAACCCATGTGCTGAACTGTGGCACAACTGGTACCCACCAGGATGGCAGCAAAGGTTCTTGCCTTCTATATGGGAGACCTCATGCAGGGCAGGAAACCAAACTGGGGGTCTCTCGTATGGAAGGCAAGAACCTTTGCTGCCATCCTGGTGGTTACCAGTTGTGCCACAATTCAGCATATGGGTTGCACAGGTCAGGGCTGGGATGCAGTCACTGGACCTCATGGATACAAGGCAAGTACTCAACCAGCTGAGCTATCCTGGCTGGTATCTGCCATCTTTTCAATTATTTTTCATCTAATAGTTTTTTTTTATTGTTAAATTTATTGGGGTGACATCGGTTGTTAATTGTCATCCAAAATATATTTATTTTATTTATTTTTATTTTTTATTGTTTTTTGACAGAGAGAGAGAGAGAGAGAGAGAGAGAGAGAGAGATACAGAGACAGAGAGAGAACTAAAATGGGGTAACTCCCTAGTTCAGCATATGGGTCCACACAGGCCAGGGCCAGGATTTGATCCTCAGTCCCTGGCGCTGCAAAGTGACCGCTTAACCCACTAGCCATCCCGGCTTCCCTCAGAATATATTTATGAAGTACTTAGTATAGAGGATTGCTGGTTAGATGTAAAATAATAGCATCTTTGCCCTCCAGGAGCTTACAGAAGAAAGATGTTTTAGAACATTATTTAAATAAAGTTGCAAAATATTCAGAAATAAATAATGTCAGATAACCAAATTAAAAACATTCAACTTAAAAAAAATGTACTATATTATTCAAATATCAATATTCCAATAATTTGGTATGAGCTATGGTAATTCATAGTAGTGACTGCTTTTCCTGCATCCAGTACTCACTAGCTAAAAACTGTTGTAGATTCCAAGTATGAATATTAAAATCCTATGGGGAAAGACTTAAGAAAATTTTTATTTAAAAGAACTTGGAGGGAAGGCTGGGATGGCTCAGTGGGTTGAGCACTTGTCTTGCAGCTGCATTTGGTAGCTGTGTGTTTTCACTGTTGAATGTGTCTAGAGCAATTCTAAAAATGCAACATGCTCTGCCACCTCAATTTGTTAAAACTCCACTGAGAAGTTCTGTGAAGTAGGCAAGCAGGGAATTCCCCTCACTTTCAACTGAGGAAATTGAGTTGTAGAGGGAGTTAAATGTGTGGCCTGGAGCCACACAGTGAGTTAATAGGAGGTATGGTCTAAAAACACAGCCTCAGGTTGGGAGTGCCTGGTATACCCAGGCCACAGTTATGACCCTTAATTGACACATGCTTACCAAGGTGAAGCAGTAGAAATGTGTAAGAAACTCAAAGATTGGGGATGCCAGAAACTCAGTGGGTTGAACACTCATCCTGCAGCCCTGGGGTCCAAGGATTGAATCCTAGCCCTCTTCTGTATAGTCCCATATGCTGAACTGGAGTCTGCCCCCAGTTTGGTTCTTATCTGGGTGAGCTTCCTACATGGTAGGACCCTGGTACAGCTCCCGCCCTAGACATGCTTCCCATGTAGGAGACCCCTGGCTCATGGGGGCATATGTCCCATTTGGAAGACCCCCAGCCCAGTTCCTGCCCTGTGCAGCCCTGCACCCACCTGTAGAGTGAAGTTTATGTAGAACACTAATGATGAGCACCTATGGAGACTGCTCTAGGCCCTCCCCCTTCTTCCTCTCTCTTTCATTCTCTCTCTCCCTCTCCCTGTCTCAGTCAATAATAACAAAAATAAATCTTTAAACAAATAAAATAAAAGAACTTAGAGCATCTTTCTGAAAAACGTAGATCATGGGACCAGCAGGGAAGGGCAATTCAATTTAAAATCATTTTGCATGCATAGAAGACTGCTGCCCTTTCACAGAGCTAACACATTCATCCCTACAACATGCCCAGAAGTGCTGCTGGAATCAAGTAACCAGAGTGCACATGCATGGGGAAGCATCTGAACAAGGTTGTGGGAAGGGATTGTAGTTACACAGCAAACTGTACTCCAGTGCTATCCTTCAGAGTTTGGAACTCTGCACCCAACCTGTTTTGGCACCTACACAGTATGTGGCAGGACAGCATGTTGTACTCTGGCTAAAAGACAAATGATGGGCAGTATTACAAGGAGATGCAAATAGTGACTGTCTCAGTGGAAACTGGGGTCCTCTGGAATGTAACAACTAATGTAAGATCTTTCCAGTAACATCACAGATAAGGTGATGTTTGTATAATGACCAATCTCTTGTTAAAGAAATGTTGTGGTACAAACTTTAATGTACCTTTTCATTTAAGTAATTAGTAAAGACAAGTTTTTATCAATTTCAGTTTAAAAATTCAGAACATTATGAGTTTTACAAAAATAATTTCCAAACAACATAGCATCTCTTTAGAAATTACTCCTAAAAGATGAAAATATCTGCCAAATAGATTTTAGGCTCCTATCCAACCCCTTCTTTGAAGTCTCACCTTCAATCCTACATAGTAGAGATCTCTGAGACCTCAGCACATGTTGCCTTTAAATTTTTATTTGTTTTTAATTGAGTCATTAGCTCTATTATAGATCTCATTCTTTTGGCTCCTGGCTACCTCTCCAGGGTACCTGTGAGCCTGCTTTCTCCACTGGAGCCCTTTCTCAGCACCTCCAGTACACCAATACTCAGGGCCTCCTCATTGCTCCCTCAGCCACACCAGTTTGGCCCAGTTGACTACTAGGCATTGTTCTCATGTCTGTTTGTTTACCTTTCACTTCTTAGGATAACCATCCTGGTCCCATATACTAGGCAAGTCTCCCTGGTTTGTGCTCTCAGAGCATCCTGCTGTGGCCTTTGGTTTTCCATGGAAACAGTCATCCCACTTCTCATATTTGTTGTAGACTGCCTTCCCTGGCAGTATCAGCTCCAGAAGTGACTGGTCCTATTCTGGGTACAGCTCTATCATTCAAGCCTCATACAGCATACAGGAAACAAGCTTTAGTGAGTTTAGTTGTGTGTGAGTGTGGCTGTGAAAGAGCGTGTGCTTGACATTTTGGCACTCAATCAGGTTACATTGGTTAATTATGAGCATATTAGAATACTGTGCCTAGTGTGCTGACACTTTAGTCTCTAAGCTCATGGTAAGTTAAAATAAATGACTAGTCCTCTCATTGGGGATTCTTATGAATATTTAAGCCTGGCAAAGAAAAACATGATACATTTTCTCATTTATACTCCCATTAATAATAAATTTGTATTTGCTTTTCTTTCCTTTAATTGTAAAACAGGCTTTAAAGCTCAAATGAGAAAGTAGTTTCATGAACAAGATATGAAATAAAATAATAGTATTAGCATAACTATAATTCATATTTAGAGATAATTCATGAGTACTAGCTAGTCAGCATGCTTTAACTATGACATATACATACAAGAATAAAAATGTATTTCTTAATTATTTACTGTAGATTCAAGGTGGTGGACAGTGATATGAAAATGAAGTATCTTGGAATAAATATTAATTAATATCAGTAATGATTACAAATATAGTAACAATGTATTAAATACATACAATAATTATTTAAGCAGCCAATAAGAATTCTGGAGAGGTAACTAATTTCCCATCCCTATTCAAAGCATATTAAATGTTGGCTGACCAGTACCTTTAAGTATTTCTGAAGAGTATACAGGAGCTCTAATTGGAGAATCTGAGGGAATGCTGTGGATTTACACATCTATAAAAAAAGGTGCAATCAATACTACATAAAAATTACTGCTCTTCTTGAAGAGACACATTTTCAGTTACTATGGAGACAAAGTATTTCAGGCAAGTTAGTACAACATATAGAATTTTCAGTACAGGTCATAAAAAGTTCACGAATAACAGAGGAAATATAAATGAGTAGTTTTAAGTAAGGTTAACAGGATTTTTACTGTAAATGTAAAGATGCCAATGTATATGTAAATCTATAGAACTACATTTAATAAATTCAAAAATGTGTCTTCATAATGTAGCATATAATCGCTTTAACTTTACCCATTTTTTAGCTGTTTTGACAAAGTCATCTCACTGAGGCATTGTGGGAGAATCTGAGAGTTTTTTTTTTTTTACAGCTTTCATGAAGTCTCCAAGGGGGGCATCCCATGAATTATCATAGGTAAGTAAAATCAATGAAAGGGGCAGTCCATAGGAAAACTGTTAATTACTTACTGATAAATACCCTTTGTATTTAATATCTCTTGTCCTCTCTGTGTGTCCTCTTACTGGGATACACTGAATTAGAAGAAACAATAGCTGTTTCTTATCTGATGTCTTCAAGCAGAATTGTTTCTCCCTTCTTATAGAGAGTCCAGCTGTGCTGCCCTTGAGAGACACTCAGGTACTAATTCCAAAAATTACCTAAACATATCAATTTCATTTAAAATCTGAGACTTCTTATATTGATAATTCTATAGAAATAATATAAGATAAATCAATAAAACAGACAAACTAAAAATATACTCGAGCACTATAGATATTAAAGGCACTAAAATAAAAATTTCCAAAAGAAATAAAGATAAAAATAAAGGATAAATGGGGGTTCCAGGGTGGCTCTGTGGCTTAAGTGCTTGCTTTGTGGACAAGGGGTCCAGGGATCGTGGCCTGGTTCCAGTCCTGCTCCTGGTCCAGACCATAGCCCATGGGGACCCATATGATGAACTGGGGTGTGCTTCCTGTGGAAGACACCCAGTTTGGTTCCTGTCTGGGGCGTGTTTCCCATGAGGGAGGCCCCTGTTTTCTTCCCATCCTGTGCAGCACCAATCCACCTGTGTAGAACGAAACTGTGTTGAAAACCAACGATGTGCAGCTGTGGAGACTTCTCTGGGCCCTTCCCCTTCTGTCTCTCTCTGTCAAACAATAAACACTAAATCTTAAAAAAAAAAACAAAAAACATGGTTAAAACGAGACTGCTATAGATATAAGAATATTACTAATGTAGGTTGAATTTTTGGCCCTAATTATGTGCCACTCCTTATGCCCATGCCTTTGCCATATAAGTTTGCAGTTTCACTTCAAAAGATAAATTTATTTCCCCACCTCCTGGGATACAGCTTGAAACTTGCTTTAGCCAGACAAGGTAGGGAGAAGGATCTACTAGTTCTGAAAAGGTCTAAATGGCACTGTGGTTTCTGTTAGGCTTCTTGCCCTTCTGCCATTGCCATGAGAAAAACATGAGAGACACATGGAGGATAACTGAGCCTAACTCACAGTGAGGACCCAAGCCTCACTAGATGCCAAGCCTGCACCTATAATCAAAGCTACCTAGACAAAACAAGCCCAGATCAGCTAATCCCCAAGGGATAAATAAATGCTTATGTTTTAGTGCTACTGAGATTTTGGTAGCTACTTGTTGCACAGCATTATTGTGACAAAAGTTAACAGATATGGTTACAGTGAACAAAAGAGGTATGCTTTCCTCTTTAAGAATATGAAAATGGAGGAAAAATGATGGCGGCAGGAGAGGAGAGCCCTGATACCTACCTTGGAAGAAACGTGTGAATGGAGGAAAGTCCACAGGGGAAACCCTAAGAAGCAACCTCAACTCAGAGAACCACACAACGCAGAACAACATTCAAAGTTTAGAGGAAAAAGTGGGGAGTGGGAGAGGGAAGGGGAAGGAGCAGTTCAGGAATAGGAATGCGGAGCACAGCCCGGAGCTGGCAAAAACAAAGGGGGATTGGGGGGACCATGGACAAAGCAGAGCTAGATCGAGGGTGGGCTGGAAGCCGAGACCTAAGGAGAGTGGAAGCCCCACAAGTATGTGGACAATTTAACATCCGAACTCAAGGGACAATACACAGTGCCCTAATCAGATCACAGAGCCTAAAGTGGAAAAGGAATGGTGGAGCAGGGTGCCTGCACTTCCCGGCAGGCAGGGTGAGAGCAGGGTATCAGCCCACAACAACTTGGCACCCCTGATTTATGAAGGACATTGACTGTGAGAGAGCACCTTTTCAAGACAGGGTTCTTGGAGTGAGGGCTGTGGCTCGAGTGGACACAGCTGCATTAGACGTGCTTAGAGTGAATCCGGTGGTCTTTGAGACCCTGCAGAGCTGCATGCCTAGAGCGGCTGCCAGCTGAGCTGTGGCCCTATGCCCCAGGGCTTCTGGTACTCCACCTACCATGCGGCAGCACCGCCACAAGTGTGCAAGACCGGCTTTCGGTGCCCCGCCCACCAGGCCACTGTGGCACTGTCGCCCATATGCGTGACCAGGCTATCGCACCCCCCCACAGAGCCGCGGAGGCGCTGCCACCCTCGTGTGCAATCGGGCTGCCGACCTGGCTGCTGCGGCACCACTGCCAGTGTGGATGATTGGGCTTTCTGCACACCGCTGACCAGGCCACGGCTGCGCCCCTTTCCGCATGGCCAACCGCGCCTCTGCCAGGCCCTGGCCCACCTGCGCCACCACCCTGCAGGCACAGCTCACAGACTCGACTAAAGAAAAAGCAGCCAAGCGGAGGGGAGTAAGACCAGAGCTCCTGCGCCCTGCCCACACTGAACCACCAGCCCCCATGCTGAAAAAGGAATCTGATATTGTGTCTGAGGCCCACCCTAGCTCCTACTCACATGCCCCCACCCCTGGCCACACCCTTACTACCCTGCTTTCTAACAGCTAAGGCAGAAACCTGTAGAGCAACCCTAGGATGCAGAAACAGACTGCTTCCCCCAACCCTCTTCCACAAAGCGTTGAAACTAGAGATCAATTGCAAAAGATCAAGTGCAGAGAGAACCACATATACATGGAGATTGAACAACATACTATTAAAAAAGTGACTGCATCAAAGAGGAAATAAAACAAGAGATTAAAAAATCTCCTCCCACAACTGAGCCCAGAAGAAAAAATAAAGAGAAGCCCATCTGATAGGCAAATTCACAGAGGGAAGACATACTCATGCGTAAAGCAAAAGGAACCATATCAAACACAATGCACAATTCAGAATCCAAAGGCCCTCCAGAAGATCAGGAGCATTCTTTAGTAAAGGAGCTTGCACACTTGGAATCAAATCAAAGTGAACTAGAATTCAGGGCTGCAATACTCAAGACACTCAGAGGGCTCAGCCAATGCTGGCAAAGTACCCAGACACAGTTAAATGACCTCAACAAGAAATTTTCTGAGCAAAATGAGTACTTTACCAATAAAATTGAGAAGTTAGAGCAGAACCAACAAAAACTCCTCAAAGTGAAAGGCATCATGGGAAAGCAAAAAAAGAATTGACCAGCATAGGAAACAGGACTAACCAGCTAAAAGAAAAAATGAGTGAAAGCAAAGATAGAAACATGGAAATGTAACAGAGGGAAGAAGAAAAAGAAATGAGAAGTAAGAGAAATGAAAGAGCCCTACAAAAACTCACTGACTCCATCAGAAAGAACAATATTAGAATAATAGGGGTACCAGAAGGAAGCGAGATAAAATCTTCTCAGAGTCTACTAAAACAAATAGTGGATGAGAATTTTCCTAACCTCTGGAAAGAGCTACAACCACAAATTCAAGAGGAAAACAAAAGCCCTAACTACCTAGACCAGGGGTGGCGAACCTATGGCACGCGTGTCCAAAGTGGCACACAGAGCAATTATTTTGGCACAAGGAATTATTGTTTTTTGTTATATAAACATTCTATGCCTCTTATAGACATAAAACCAACCGATAACTCTATTTCACTCGATGGGTTGGCACGTGAGTCAAGCGAGTATACTTTTATTTCATAAACTTTGGCATACAATCGCCAAAAGATTCACCACCCCTGACCTAGACCCTAGCAGATCTTCTCCAAGGCACATTGTTCTGAAGATGACAAAAATCAATGACAAAGAAAGAATCCTCAAGGCTGCCAGGGAAAAACAATATGTAACTTTCAAAGGAAAAACTATCAGGCTGTCACCAGACTTCTCAGCAGAAACTCTGAAAGCCAGGAGGGACTGGACCCCAATCTTCAAAATATTAAAAGAGAGAAATTTTCAGCCAAGAATTAACTATCCAGCAAAATTAACATTTAGATATGAAGGAGGAATTACGGCCTTTTCAGATATACAGAAGGTGAGGGAATACTCCGGCTCAAATCTGGCACTCCAAGAAATACTGAAAGAGGCTATTTGGCCTGAATCAAGACATCAAAATAAATGGAGAAAAGTTGGGACAACAAAATTAAAAAGGAAAGAAGAAATAGATATAGGATATCCTCATATATCAATCATCACCCTGAATGTAAATGAAATGAATTCACCAATAAAGAGGCACAGGGTAGCAGACTGGATTAAAAACAAAATTCAACCATACGCTGCCTACAAGAGACACACCTCAGCCACAGGGACAAACACAGACTCAGGGTAAAAGGATGGAAAACAATACTGCAGGCAAATGGCAGTCAGAGAAAAGCTAGAGTGGCCATACTGATTTCTGATGAAAAAGACATCAAGATAAAAAAAACAATAAGATATAAAGATAGACATTACAATTTGATAAAAGGGACAATACACCAAAAAAACACGACACTCATCAATATATATGCCCCCAATCAGGAAGCACCAAAATTTATAAAGCAACTACTAACAGATCTAAAAGGAGAATTTGATAAAAATACAATTATAGTAGAGGATCTAAACACCCTCCTGACAACAATGGACAGATCATCCAAGCAGAAAATAAATAAGGAAATTGTAGCTTTAAATGATACATTGCAGGAAATGGACATAATTGACATTTACAGGTCATTCCTTCCAGCATCACAGGGCTGTGTTCCCTTGCCACATTGCGCTTCATGTTTTGCGGATTCAGTGCTTCGCGGGTGTTTCCAAAATATTCGTCAAAAAATAAAAATTAAAAAATACAACCATGTCGGCAGCCACATTGCGGAAAGGAGCATTGTTTCATGTTAATGCACGAGAGAGAAGGATCCCTGCATGTCAAACAAAGAGATGAGTTGACTCAGAGTACATACCACTGGCTCTCATAAAGGCGCGTGATTGGTTTCCAGTGCGACATACACCAATGAGAGTACGAGTGGATTTATCCCTGTGAGTTGATTGTCTGCGCATCATCGCAGCCTCACCTAGCATCTTCTCTTGTTGTATCTCGCCAGTCTTGTCCATGATGTTGACTGTCTCGCATACTGTATTTTAGTGTTGTGTTGGCAATAACTTGTTTTGTTTAAGTGATAACTTTTTTTTATTAATTAAGCCCTTATAATGCCACCTAAGCACTGTGCCCCTGCGAAAGCTTCCTCCGGGGCGCCCAAGAGGAAGAAGATGATGACCATCAGCGAAAAAGTGAAACTTTTAGATATGATCAAAGAGGGCAGAAGTTATGCATCTGTGGCACGCCATTACGGGGTGAATGAATCTACAGTGTGGTACATCAATAAAGAGGAAGCAAACATCCGCAAAACTGCTTCAATAACCTTCAATAAAGAAGCGAAACGTGTGGTAACTCCGCGTAATAACAGAATTGTGAAAATGGAAGCTGCACTGGCATTGTGGATTGCTGACTGCAGGGAAAAGACAGTGAGTTTGGACACTAATATGATCAGGACAAAGGCCAAAGCTCTCTACGACCAAATCTTGCCCGATGATGACAATGAAGAGGCTGAAGAAGGTGCTGACGAAACTCAAGCCAGTACTAGCGCTGCCAGGAGTGATTCGCCTCCTCGAGGACGAGGCTTTTCAGCCAGCAAAGGCTGGTTCAAAAAATTTCAAAAAAGATACGGCCTCAGAAACGTGCTTCTGTATGGTGAGGCTTCCTCTGCTGACAACGATGCTGCTTGTCGTTACGTGGAGGAAAAGTTTCCTAACCTCATCAGTGAGGG
>PVKE010024131.1:11259-24153 GCA_004027555.1 Craseonycteris thonglongyai | reverse complement strand
ATTTGATACAGTTTGTTTATACATACTAACACTATACGCATTTGCTTTCTCTCATTGTAATATTGCATGTACTTTTATGCAAACATACATATTTATATTTATACTGCATTTGATACAGTTTGTTTATACATACTAACACTATACGCATTTGCTTTCTCTCATTGTAATATTGCATGTACTTTTATGCAAACATACATATATTTTTTATTCTGAAAGTACTTATTCAGAATGAGAAATTAGAACAAATTGCAAAGTTTTAAAAATGGACAAATATGATAAAATCCAGAAAAAGCAACAGTGTACTGGGTTGCTTGACTCCATAACACTTTCCTCATGTGTTGTGGCTGCATATTATTTGATTACCTCCTCATATGACAGTGATTTAGTAATATAATTTTTTAAAGAACGAACAAGAAATTAATTCCATCTTGCCTCTAGCATGTTTGGTCAAAATTTATTTTCATTAATGATAGCTTTTAAAAGTTTCTTTCAGATTCACAACTCATTATCAATAACGAGTAAAATTTGAGGGAACTATTGTCAAATTTGGGAATAACCAATTTTTTAAAAACTTCTCATAATGCAATACATAGATGATGTAATGTAGAGTTGTACACCTGGAAACTATGTAATTGTTACCAACCAATGTCACCCCAATACAATTAACAACATAAATAAATAAATAAAATTCTAGAGGTATATACTTGGAATTGCTTTTTAATTGTTTGATAAAACATTTTCATAGTCTAAATAACTCTAGACAATCTATAGTCTACACTAGAACTAAACTGGATGAGCCTGAACTATGAAAACTATTTAAAACAAAGTTGAGTCCTTGTGAAGACAAGCCAGTCCATCTATCCAGTGCTGAGATGCTGTGCTGAGACCTAAGATCAAACTATGCTCTTTAGTTTATGTCTATGATGAATCCAAGACTGCGTAGCCTTGCCCAACATACCTGGATATGGCTCTCAGCCTCTTGGGCAACTTGGCTCCCCTACTTGGAAGTGTGTGCGTCCAATTTCCTCTCCTTGACCTGACTTCCCAGACTCTTAGCAGACTCTCCTTTCAGAGTTTAGGGTAAATGCAAGTCTCCAATTGACTTAGATGAGTCCCATGTTCTCCAGTTTGAGTACTGCTCTAGCCAGCTCAAGTTCTGATTCTGACCTTCTACTTCAGCATTACCCATGGCTGCTTAAATCTTTGCACAGAATATAATCTCCAAATTTCCTTTTACAATCAACATTATATTAAGTAGTAAATTTGTTCTATTCTCCAGAAAAGTGATTAGATGAATAGTTAAAAGTATATGCCTCTCTGTGCAGCAAAGGAAACAATCAACAGAGTAAAAAAGGCAACCTTGGGAAAGCCGGGATGGCTCAGCGGGTTAAGCGCTTGCTTTGAAGCCCCGAGGACCGAGGATCAAATCCCGGCTCCGGCCCAGGCGGACCCACATGCTGAACTGGGGTGTGCTTCCTGAATGTGGAGAGGCCCCCAGTTCAGTTAAAAAAAAAAAAAAAAAGGCAACCTAGGAAGGTAAAAAATTATTTGTAAGCTATGTATCAAGTAAGAAAATAATATCCAAAATATATAAAGACATCATTTCTTGGCCTTTTGGCTAAGATCAAGTGCAAAATATATAAAGAACTCCGACAACTCAATAACAAAAAATCAAATCCAATTAAAAAATAGGCAAAGGATTTGAATGAACATCACTACAAAGAAGATATACAGATGGCTGTACACAAAAAGGTGCTTATCACTCATCATCAGAGACATGCAAATCAAAACCACAATGAGGTACCACCTCATACCAATAGAATGGCCATTATAAAAAAAAACAAAAACAAAAAATAACAATTGTTGGCCAGGATGTGGAGAAACTGGAACCCCTGCACATTGTTGGTGGGATTGTAAAATGGTGCAGCTCTTAACAGAAAATAGTATGGAGATCCCTCCAACAATAAAAAAACAGAACCACTACTTGATTCAGCAATCCCACATCTGGGTATTTGTATTCAAAAGAATTGAAAACAGGATCTTAAAGAGACATTTGCTCACCTATTTCATTGCAGTATTATTCACAATACCCAAGATTTAGAAACCACTAAATGTCCACCAATAGATGAATAAAGAAAGAAAACATGGTCTACACATGTAATGGAACATTACTCAATCTTAAAAAAAATCTCATCATATGCTACAACAAAGATGAACCCTGAGGACATAATGCTAAGTGAGATAAGTCAATTACAAAAAGATAAATATTGAATGATTCCACTTATATGAACTATCTAAAGTAATCAAGTTCATAGAAACAAAAAGTAGAATGGTGGTTGCCATGGAATGGGGAATGGGACAAATGAAGAACTGTTCAATTGGGTACAGTTTCAGTCAAGCAACATAAAAAAGTTCTAGAGGTCTGCTGTACTACGAAGTATATATATAGTCATTACTGTCATGTATGCTTGAAAATTAAGAGGGTAAATTTATGTCATTTTTTTTTTTACCATTAAAAAAAAGTACGTGCCTCTGCTTTATTCCATATTTTCCAGTCAAGCAACAGCTCTTCAAGCAGCTTAACATCTAGGAATATGGCATTAGACTCCACATCTAACTTAAACTCTCCATTCTCATTGATAAGAAGACCTTCACCACAGCAGCCTTCAAGAAGGGTCTATGAAAAATTAGCATCAACACAAGATGCATTAATAATCAATTAATTCCAAAATTCAACAGAAATATTAAGCTTTTAATCTTAGCAATCGTAACATTAAATTCAAAGGAATACTGGTGAATAAGTCAAAATTTCACAAAGTATCTTTAATTTGTTTTGCAAAACAATTCAAATAATTAGAAAAACACAAACTTTCAATGTTTATATACAATTATTCAGTTAATTCTATTAATATTTTCATTTTTTTAATTCAATGGATCTGTTAGACTTTAAAACCTTTTCCCCCAAAATGTTAAGAATTCACAAATGTATAGATATCTAAAAATGTGTAGATATTGATAGTTTAGAGTTGGGAGGTGGAGGTACAGGCAGAGGTATCACCTTTTGTTGCCTCAGTACTAGTACCCTCAGAAGGAAAAGTTTCACGATGTTACCAACTGCTTTTAGCTAGAAAAGTATTTAAATACGGTACATATTGACCACTGGATCATAATAAAAGCTAAATATGGCTTTAAAAAAAACTATAGCATTATAGCTGCACAGAAATGGCAGAGCACTGGGTGTCTGGAGAACCGGGTTCTCTCCCTTAACTGGGAGCTGAGACAACAAACAACAGCATCTCTGAGGGTCTCAATTCTAACATCTACAGGATGAGGGGCCAGCCTAGGAGACATCTCTGGGTTCATCCAGACCTAAAATTTCACAAGTTGTTTATTTTTTCCTCTTACTCTTCTAAAATGTTTTAAAGAAAATCAAAATGTAATTATTTAAATGATAAAAAAAAAAAATAAATTAAAAAACCCCAGGAGAGTACCTTAGTTTGCTTGCATTTACACAACTGAGATTCCTTCGTTTTCTTCAGGAATAACTACAACACAAATTCTATCACTGGAAGACTTTAATGAAGAGGGGAGTTTCAATGCATAGGAAACTATGAGAATAAATTATGTGAGGACATACCTTCAAAATGTGAAAGCCAACAGTGCATTTTTGTTTGATCAACACCTGATGAATCATGGAAAGCCCGTTACAATTTCCTAATTCACGTATTCTCTGTTGGTTGTATTTAGTTAATGAGAGTATAATTCTCAGGGCTAATGCTTGAGTTTCTTCATAGCTACTGAGTTCCACAACCTAAACAACAAAAAAAAGGCTCTATTTTTTCTCTAATTTGTTAAAAGTAAAAAGTTAACGTGTGTTTATCTGCCATTATATAATATCAATCCATCAGTTTCATTTGAAAGCTTATTTTTTATTACCCACACTTTCTATGTAATTTAAGACTTATAAAGAAAAGTAGGAGACATAAATTCCATGCTCCGTTGTCTCTTAAATATACTACAAATGAACTAAAATAACATTAACAACCCAAGAAGTCAGTAACATTTTACTAGTGATTTGAAATATCAGGAGAATGCCTTAAATTTTTGATAATGAGTCAATTAACAAATAGGTTCTACATTCATGCTATGAGAGATAAAATAAGAGGCAGGACACTTGGACCCAGTGGGCCTGCTATCTAGTCACAATAGAAGATGTATATACAAAAGCCATGGATTATGCCTTGCACTGTAATTCAACCAACACTTTCTCACAACTACTATAAGTAAGAAAGACACACCTCATTATCGTGATAAAAGGCAAAGAAGAATAAGACAATATGAATGCCCAAGGGCACAAAAACTACTTCTGACCCCAACTCTGCCAGGTCTGAAACCTGTGCTATGGAGAGAAGACAGCCTGAAAAAAGCAAAATTCTAGAAATAGGAACAGGCAGGTAGCGGGGATGGGAGGCAAGCAAAAGGTAAAGGTCTAAAACTGAAAGTTCCAGGAGGCTGCAGGTTGCCTATTTGGCTGGATGGTGGAGACTGGGCTCAAAAACTGGGCTATGCATGTTAGGATTTTGTTCCTGTCCATGCCTGTGTCTGACACTAGCATTCCTTATTAGCAATTTCGCATGTGCTCAAGTCAAACACAAGCAGCAGGTATATTTACTGGACAGAAGGTATTGCGAAGAAACCAGAAAAAAGAATGTATTGGACAACAGAAGTTTTTGAAACATCAATCTTTTTATTTAAAAAATCTGACCGGTTTTTACTAACTATTCAAAATAAATGCATCCATTAAGTGGTTAAGAAGACTGATTTTTATTTTTGTTAGGGATCCTAACAAAAGGATACTGAACGGGGTTTCTAAGTTTTAAATGTGAAAATATACGTTAAAAGTCTTAAATGGAGGATGCCGTGATAGCTCAACAGGTTGAGCTCTTGCCTTGTAACTGTGAGGTCCAGGGATTGAATCCTGGCCCTAGCCCGAGCAAACCCATATGATGAACTGTAACTGCACAACTGGTAACCGCCAAGCCCCTCAGTGAAGGTTCTTGACTCCCATGCGGGGGACCCCAGTTTGGTTCCTGCCACTCATGACACCACATCCACCTGTGTGGAATGAAACCATGTCACAACTAATGACGTACAACTATGGAGACTGCTCTGGGCCCTCCCACCTTCTCTCTCTCTCACCTTCTCTTAAAACAATGGAATAAATCTTTTTTTGAAAAGTCTTAAATGTATATGTAAGATAAAAGATAACCATTTTTCCTAGGATCTAGTCATTGTATAACAGTAAGCATAACAAATTTATATTCAATAACTTGACGATAAAGGAAAAACTAAGAGTATTCATTTTGAAATTACACAAAGCTATAAAAGTAGATCACTAAATGTTGATAAGGAGCTAAATGAAGAACTTTTCATTTTAAAACACTAGGGGGAAATCTCGTCAACAAGATACTCGACACAAAAAGAACGTTTGAAAAAGAAAGAGGAGGAAAAGAAAAGGCAGCTTATGTTACGGTGAGCTATATGCTAACAAAATATTTATAAGAACAGTAACAATAACAACATTGATATGTTCCTTATTGCAAAATTAATCAAAAATGATTATATTAAAGATAGAAAGCCAGGCAGGGAGTTTGTGCAAATTTGATCATGTTGCAGACGTGATACATATGATCCTATAGAAGATGGTCAGGCTGCTTTAGTGGAACAAAGGCAAGGAACCCTGGAAGTAGAGATGGTTCGCACTGAAGCGAACTTGTATCACTGTTCACTTGTACCCCCTGTTCAGATCTCAGCCATCTCTGAAACAGTCAGTATTTACTTAGTGACTGCCTAACTCCATCAGGATACTGCCTTAGCTCTCAGATGACTAAACAGAAGAGATAGTTAAACAATTTATTCAAAGTACCCACAGCAAGAGTCAAACTTTTTATATTTCTTCTCTTAAAAAAAACAACTTTAAACCCAAATTAATTACTTTTTGTACTTATTTGTTGAATCTTTCTTTTTTTTTTTTCATACATCTGGAAGTTTCAAGGGAAAAACAAACTTCACAAACTTTATTTTAAAGAATACATTTCTCCTATGTTGTACTACAGCATGCATTTCCCCCTCCTCACAATTTTAATCTTACAATTTAACATTAAATTGCTCTAATTATATTTCTGAATAATAGAAAGCTTCCCAAATCTTCATAAATTAAAAGAAACTTTAATTTTTATTATTTTAAAAGTTTAATATAGTTGAAGTATATACTTTGTTTTATAATAAAAAAGAAATCCTTAAAATTATCAATAAAACTGTTTCTCTTTAGATAAAACAATAACAAATGATTCTTACCCTAGCAAAGAGAAAAACAAATATTCCAGTCCCACCAATCTCATGCAGAATGCCTTGAATAGTTTTACATTCAGTAGGTCGGAGATTCTTGAGATGATGAGGTTCTAACAAGATGCTCTGAACTTCTTTTGAGCTGAAGGGTCTTTGAGAGAGTTGGGTTTTCATTTGACCTTTAAGTCTAATAACTGGCTCATAGATGGTATACTGAGCAGGACAGTATGTTGTATAAACAACTGAAAGACTTTCCTGAAACACAAATATTTTCCTTTGGTAACTAAACACAGTTTTAAAAGTTATCAACTAGCAAATAAATATTCCAAAGTAAAAATATACCCAACAAATCCTTATTTTAAAATAGACAAGACATTAAACAAAGGTGAACATGAGAAGCAAGGTGGCACCTCAGAAAGGAAAAGATGTTTAATTTAGCAGTGATCAACAATATAAACCACATCAAGGCTGAGAGACTCCAGCTTCGGTCATTTAAAATAAATATGAAATTATACTTACTCTTACTACTAACAATGTTACAGCACACCTGTTATATACCAGGCACTATTCTATGCACATAAATGTTCACCAGTCTTTACAACCCTATGACATGGGAACTCTGGATCCAAGTATTCAAAATTTTGGTTTTGAATTTGCTCATGGGCTGGCTACTCATTTAAAGTGACTCTAAACCAGATCTTTCTATTAGAATAAAATTCCAAGACTATCAGCATACCTTTACAATATTTCTCCCATGCAGAGGGTAGTTTAGATCAGCCTCTGGCTCCCTGTCTAGCTTCTATTAACTAGAGCTGTGCCCCCTTACTCATGGGGGATATGTTCAAGACCCCCAGTAGATGCCTAAAACCACTAATAGTTCTGAACTCTCTATATACAGTTTTTTTCCTATACACACATACTTATAGTAAAGTAGAATTTGTAAATTAGGCACAGCAAGTGATTAACAACTAATAACAAAATATAACCACTATAACAATATGCTGTAATAGAAGCTCTGTGAATGGCTTTGGGGCCATTAAGTAAAATCAAGGTGAAAAGAACACAAGTACTGCAATATTGTGATAGTTGATTCAGTCACCTAGGTGGCTACTAAGTGAGTAATGGGCAGGGAGCATCTCTATAGCATGGAGATGCAGGACAAAGGAATGTTTTGCATCCCAGGCGGGATAGAGTAGGACTGTGTGAGATTTCATCATACTACTCAGAATGTCACACAATTTAAAACTTATGAATTGTTTGTCCGTGAAATTTTCCATTTAATATTTTTGGACCACAGTTGACCACATGTAACAACCTGCAAAAAGTGAAACCACACATAAGTGGGGATGACTGTACTTTAAAATTATGGTGAATTTAAAATGCAGAGTGCGGGGAAGCCGGGATGGCTCAGCGGGTTAAGTGCTTGCTTTGCAGCCTCGGGGATGGAGGATGGAATCCCGGCCACGGCCTCTGTGGACCCATATGCTGAATTGGGGAGTGTCCCCAGTTCAGTTCTCACTGGGGTGACATCCCAGCCCAGTTCCTGACTGTGTAGCCCTGTGCCCACCTGTGGAGTGAATCTATGTGGAAAAACTGATGATGTGCAACTATGGAGACGGCTCTGGGCCCTCCCCCTTCTCTGTCTCACTCTGTCTCTGTCTCTCTGTCTGTCAAAACAATAAAAATAAATCTTTAAAATGCAGAGTGCACTTGGAGGTGCTCTCAGGGGCAGCCACAGCAGGAGCTCAGGCTTAGGGAATCACATACTGTTCATTCAGTGTCTTCTCACAGAAGCCGCCCAGGATCTTGGGCTTTGGTCATTCTCAACCCACTGTGATTTGAGGGCAGTTTCATCAGACACCCTTAGGCATATCTGAAAACCAACTAAACTGTCTAGTGTAGATGATGATGCTGGTAAAACAAACTTTTAAGCCTGTGTAATTTTCATCAAAAACCTGGAACAACACTAGGGCACCGTCTCAGGCTGATTACCTTTGATCCCATACCCCTAAATTACTAAATCAATCTTTAAAAACTTGCTTTTAAAACAGTTTTCACATAAAACCCATATAATTTCAATTTGTGATAATTTATGTTGAATTTTACAACTTATATAACGTATATTCTTTTCAGGCCACTTAAAGAATTAAGGACTTTTTTTTCTGTTTGTGAAAACAAATAGATTAACCAAAAACTAGAGAGTTAAAATTGTTATCTGAACAGTGGGTGAGCTCCTTGGTTTCCCCACAGCAGAGACTCTCAGTGTGTGGTCCTCAACCAGCAACATCAGCACCTTCCCGGAAATTGTGAAAAATGCAAATTCGTGTGCCACACTTCAGACCTACTGAACCTGAAACTGTGGCCCAGCAATCCATGTTTTAACAAGTTCTCTGGGTGAGTCCCATGCACATTCAGGTTTGAGAACCATTTCCCTAAGGTGTGTTTTCTCAATGGTAGGACCATTCTTTACTGCATGACACGACCTATGCAGAATATAGAACTCCTGCCCCCACTCAGTTGTAGTAAACAGCCAAAACACGCAAACCCAATTTTTAAAAACTCCTTAGGGAGAAAAAGAATGTATGCCTGATAAGATCTTTAGTTAAATTCCATTGGTAACTACTCTATATCTATTTTACAGCATATATATACAAGTATAATTAAAATCACTTAAGACCTTTATATGTTTTACAAAATATCTTACTAGAATTTCTTCTTTACATTGGTCAAATATTACAGCTTTAAAATATAATTTCTTTTGACTGAAATATACACCTCGTTAACTACAACAAAACACATTCCAAAACAGTAGTATCATACAGAAAAATTTATGACCTATAATTGTACAACTCATAAAAGAAGGAACATAGTTTCATGGCCAAATCTACAAGATTTTAGTAGATCTAAGACTATGAAGGCTCAGTTTTCTAGGTAATATAATAAAAAATATCCTTCACAGGTCCCTAAACTGTATATCAGAATAAAATAACATATAAAAAGCAATCTGAGAGTCTCACAAAGCAGAGTTAGCAATATTTTGAAAGCAAAATTCCTAGTTGTTACTGACATTAAAGAATAAATATTTTAAACTCTGAATACATGTAATTAAAACTAATATTATAAATAAAAATCCACATTTATAAAGTATTGAAAGAAAATATAATGAGCAATATTTTTTAGGCTAATGTGTTATATTTTCACTATTTCACAAACATTTGTCTTAAATGATTAATAGGTATAAACTAAACTGATACTTAGTAAAGAAATATAGTTTTTACAATTGCAATGTATTTGAATTATAAACATTGTATGGCATATATATAAAATTTAAGTAATCCACAAGTAGTATTTGAGTAGCTAAACTTTAGTTTTAATTAAAAAAAAAAAAAGAAATATAGTTTTAAAAAAATGGAAATGAAAATTTGAAACTTGAAAACAAATCCTGAGGAGGTCAAAGTACTTCAATTTTTTTCCCAGTAAAAAATAATGTTCTAAGCACAGAAAGTTTTGAGAAAAAAAAAGAAAAAAGAGAATCATACAGCTAATATACAATCAATAAGCATACAATATATATAGTTATTATAAAATTAAAACTTGTAAAATGAAAACTTACAATTAAGAGACCAACATCCACATCTTTCTTGGTCATAAAAAGTTCTCTGATTTGTTCACACTGCAAAATTTCTTTATTAATATATTTGGAGTAGTCATTCACAGACTTGCCATATTTACACGGCATTATAGATGTATGGTTGGGGCCACAAGCATATAGATAAAAGGCCTCTTGTGAACCAACCTTAGCTCCTAAATAGCAGAAAAATAAAGTTATTTAAAATATCCCAACCAGAATTTTCCACAAAAAGCAAAAAACCAAGAATTTCTTTATGCCAGATTATTTTATTGTTCACTATAACTTATAAAACCGATAAAGTCTCAATTTCCAAATTGGTGTAATAAGTAAATAACCCATGACAACTATGGATATAAGATAATATGAAGTTAACTGTGAAGCTCTTGATAAAATAAAATCATGAAATTTCTATTTGATCCTTAAGCTAGAAAACATTTTTTTTGTTTTGCTTTTTTTAATAAATGGAAACTATATCTCAGTAAATTTCATTTTTTAATGAAATGTGAACTGATATCTTTATTCCTTCCATCTGTTCAATAAACACTGTCTTAATGCTATTATGTGCCAGGTTTAGTGATATATATTTTAAATCATATATTTCTTTTTTCTCTAAATTTTGGTATTTTTATAGAACAAATACTAAAATTTGGTATTTTTATAGAATAAATACTAAAATTATAAATAAAAGAGAAACCATTCTAAGTTTACCTGTCATAATATTGCATTTATCAGGATTACAAAATAAAGTTGATTTAATAAACATCTCTTTTAAGGGATATGGGGGTAGGATGTACCCCTCTATAATGAATACAAGAGCTGTCCAGAAAAAAATCCAATCATAAATGCCTCTATTTTTCATTTTCATTGGCTGAATACTTTCCGACAGCCCTCGTATATCAGTTATAAGAAACATCTAGATTTAAAAATGTTAAAATACTTTAAAAGTCATCTTGGAATTTAGGAAATACAGTACTTAGTAAGTACAAATACAAACACAGGGATTAATATTTTATCCAGGACAATTTACTTAGTTTAGTATTTGTTGACTGAAACATTTGGAAACGCTTTGAAGGGGAAAAAATATACCACTGAAGAGAAGTAAATTTCCCAGGTTCCATTTTCCAGCCAATCGCAAAAGTTCTTCTTGGGAAGATAAACAATGGCCAATCATGCAAAATGTCTTATTACTATCAGATGACAAACTTGTTTTTCTTGGAAGCATAAAATCCAAAGTAACATCAGGTTTCCTATGTTAAAAAGAAAGTTAAATCAATTACTTCAATGAGGACTAAGTACTAGGTATTTTAAAAGAATGAGTGTTTAGTAATGGGAAATTCCTGAACAGTTTTCTTGATTCAGTATCAAATAGTTGATTATGGGGAGAAAGATCTGATTTTGTTGTCCGAGTCCCAGGTGCTGGTGGTCCACAAGCCCCAGACATGGAGGAGCAAAGCAAAGATGCCTAATGACCCCACACCAGGAAATGGGAGGTGTGACCCCCAAGCCTGCAGCAAGTTTTCTTTGCCATTTGACTTCTCCATACATTCTTTCCTGGTTTACAGATATAATCCACCCATCTCCCCCTACTTTTACTAAGAAGTCTTCCATCTTGGTATAAAATCTGGTGTGCCCTATGAGGCCTTCAGAGACAAATGAGAAAAAAATATCACTTCTCCAGGTTTTGCTGACTAGCCACTGAAATGTTCATGATTTCTTTTACATTTTCTATTTTTTCAGTGCTAAGTCATCACAGAGCTTTTGGTTAATCTCTTGTTTTTATAGGAATCCTTATAGGAAAAGGTAAACTAACCTTTCTCACAGACATATATGACAGGAGGACTTCATCATCTAGTTCAAACTGCAGGGCGCCAAGCTCTACCCATATTTCAGGAATGTGTTAAACTCCATATTAATATAATGAAGATAAATTATAAAGGCAAAGTTTATGAATAAAGACTTAGAATACATTGTTAGCTCTTAATGAGAAATTTTACTTTGAAATATATTTAAAACTTTCCCCTAAGGCTGTTTAATATGTAATATAAATTTAATTACTTTACTATAAATATTTTTAATAAAGGAAATATGTGAGATAATTTTCTTTTTTTAAACTGAGGTATAATTGACATAAAACATTGCAGTGAGATGACTTCCAATAGTCATCTTTCTTGAACCAAATAAATGGCCATGACTGAAATACTACTGCCACCTAGTGGCAGTATGGCAATATAATTTTAAGGGTAAAGAAACCAGACGACTGGATAAAGAAGTTGTAGTACATTTACACAATGGAATACTACTCAGCGATAAGAAAAGATGAAATACAGTCATTTGTGACGACATGGATGGACCTAGAGACCATTTTATTAAGTGAAATAAGTCAGACTGAAAGAATCAGGAAACATATGACCTCACTTATAGGTGGAATATAAAACTTAAAGTAACAAAGACACAGAGACCTATGGACACACTCAATAGCTTGGTGATTGCCTGAGGCGGGGTGGCAAACCTATGGCACGCGTGCCCAAAGTGGCATGCGGAGCAATTATTTCGGCATGCAGAGCTGTGAATACCATTTAAAAAATCATTGTTTATGCTTTTATAGCCATAAAAATAATTGATACCTCTATCTCACTCGATGACTTGGCATGCGAGTCGAGCGAGTATACTCTTATTTCATAAACTTTGGCACTAAATCGCCAAAAGGTTCGTCACCCCTGGCCTGAGGGAAGAGGAGGAGGGGGGAGGGGGAATGGGAGGGGAGGTGGGAGTGGGCACCAGACTTATGGACACACTCAATAGTTTGGTGGTTACCTGAGGATGGGGGAAGAGGGGGGAGGGAGAGTTGGAGGGTGTGGGGGAGGTTGGGAGTGGGCACCAGATATATGGTGATGGAAGGGGAGCTGATTCTGGGT
>PVKE010024131.1:0-11159 GCA_004027555.1 Craseonycteris thonglongyai | reverse complement strand
CCATGCACCATATATTTCTATTAGATTTGTGTGCTGTTCATCAAATAACAACTAATAACAACTAATAAAAAGATTAATAAATTGTTTTTTCAGTGTCATTCTGTTATTAAAATGGACTCAAAATGTATTATTTGTAGCAACTGTTCTATTAGTTCAGAAAGGGGAAAAGATAGTACCAAATTTAAATCAACGGAATATTATATTTGTCCTTGGTCACTTGCTCATTGTTCTATTAACAGATGAGATCATTAACATGTACCAAATGACAAAAATAATTCCTTAAAAATATAGAAATGGGAAAGCTAGGATGGCTCAGCGAGATAAGTGCTCACTTTGCAGCCCCAGGGACTGAGGATCGAATCCTGGTCCTGGCCTGTGCAGAACCATATGCTGCACTGGGGTGTGCTTCCCATGCGGGAGGCCCCCAATTTGGTTCTCACCACCTACCCTCGTCTCATTTGGTCCCTGGCTCAAGGGGACGTGCCACCCATGTGGGAGGCCCCCAGCTCAGTGCCCGCCCTGCGTGTACCCCCACCCACCTGTGTGGAAGAAAACCATGTCAGAAAAACTAGTGATGTACAACCATTGAGACTGCTCTGGGCCCTCCCCCTTCTCTCTGTCTCTGTCAAAAACAATAAAGTAAATCTTTAAAAAAATAATATAGAAATAAGTGGGTGGGTAAAAAATATATATTTATGTGAATCAAGTGACTATGCTCACCAACTTCATAATTGCCCACAATGAACATTTAAACTGTCACTCTGAACATTTCTAATAATTAGTTCATGATACCTATCTATACCTGTCAACTGGCCTGATTCAGAAAGAGGCTGTAAGGGCAGGAAAGCCTGTGGTTTTAACACATGGGTGCTATCCAGGGTCAAAGTCTAGATTTGTTCAAGTTTTAGCTGTACCCCTTACTTGTGGCCTGACTTTGGGTAAGTTACTTACCACACTCTGGGTCTCAGTTGCCTCACATGTAAAATAGAGATAACAACATACCTACTTCCCAGTGTTGTTGGGAGGACTAAGTGAGGTCATCAGGCACACAGTGAGAGTTTAAGAAATGAGGAGAGACTCCAAGAGAAAGGGGCTCTGTATTCACAGCCCCACTCCAGCTCTAACTGATGTAACGCAAGGTTCTGGAAACAAATTCACTGGTTGGCTACAGCTGCCATTCAGGCTCAGGCAGCTGTGAAGACAGAACTTCTCAGAAAATATTTTATTTGGAATATGGAAAGGAAGCTTCAGTGATATGTTTTTATGAATTTTCTTAATGAATAAACAAAAACAGAACCTTGGTTTTATTTCCAAAGCCTGTTTTGTCTTGTGGCCGACATCGTGGACCGGCTGCCCTAAACCCCATCCTTAGCTCTAGAGTCTAGAGCTAAGCCTTCAACTCCTGCCTCTCCCTGAGTTCCCACGGGCCCTTTCCTCTCCCTGACGCTTGTCCTCCCTGCTGCTCATGGCAACTCCAACTCCTCCTTCAGGTGTCCGCTTGAATACAGTAGTTTGTTCCTAGAGAGGCCTTCCTCAATCCACCTCTCTGACGCAGCAGACAATTATTTTCTGCTCTGGGACCTGTTTACCTTCACAGCATTCATCATAATTTGAATGTATTCATTTTTAATTGTGCTTGCTTGTTATCTACTTCCTCTTTAAACTAAGTTCAAGGAGGCAGGAAGTGTATCTGCTCTTGAGCCTAACATAGCACAAACATATTTGGCATACACACAGTTATTGCTCAATAAGTATGCATGCATACATGTATGTATGCATGTATATATATTACATCTGTGGTCCAATCAACTTCAAGGGATTTTTGAGAGAATTAGGAGATAATGTATAATATATAAAGCACCAAATGGTCTGTAACACTATAGGTATGCGATGTTATATGGTCCATTCAATTACATCTAGACCCCTCTCTTGGTATTCAAAGCCTCCCACCAGATAGCTACACAATGCCCATTCATTTTTCCTTCTCTTAATTCAAGTCAGACTCTTCTTCCAGCCAGCTCCACCCTTGCCCAGGCTACGCTGGCTTCGAATTCTGTATCCCCTTTCATGGTATTTCATTCAATAAAATACTTCTAACAAATCCTTACAAAAACTCTTACAAATCCAAGATACCTTGTAGTTCTCTCAGTGTTAAATTTTACATTACGATATTCCAGAAAATGTGTCTTGATCCATACTTCCCCTGGTCAGTAAAAATCATACAATATGACACCTTAGTCTATCACCTTGGTATGTTTTTAGGACCCTATCAATCTATCCTGCTACAATGACTTATATTTTCCTCTAGTCATTCTAATTTATTTTGAAATCCTGATTTAATTTAGGTATTTGTTTTATTAGTTAATACTTAATTCATGTGGATTAATTTTATAATATATGGATGGGCTTGAAGGACCAAATTATAGCTTCTATTCCTTGATCTACAATATATTCCATATATATGTCTACATGTTCAGGTATCTGCATGCTTCCACAAACCCAAATACTAATTTTCAACAATTGCTTCTATAGAAAACTAATTTTGTATGGAAGTGATAAATAGGAAAATATTCAACTCTGACATAGATTCTTACATTAATACATAGTAAATTTTATCTATAGTGTTCTGTAATCTGTTTCAGAAGCCATAATAGACTAATTAAACTTAAAACTATGTCTGAGGTTAATAAGTATTTATAAAAATATGTTTAGTACCTCTGTCCAGAGACCCATATGGAGATTCTCCCATGGATATTCTTTTTCCCCTGGGGCTGCTGTAAGTACGTGAGGACTAAATGTTGCCATTTGCTTGGGAGGAAAGCATTCTCCTGTGATTCAGCCTGTGCCAGTAACACAGCTTTTGTGTCATCGTTTGAATCCACACACATACTACACAAAGAGAGGAAAGGGATAGGCTCAAAATATGAAGTTTTGATCTCAGTATTTAACACATGAATAACAACTACAACTCTAGATATTTAAGTGAGATGAAATATCAGTTCTATTTTTTAAACTATCTTGAAAAGTCAGGTCTTTATTTTATATCATAATCTGCTTAGTTATTTTATTATATTATTACCTCAAGTCATGAACTAAAATAGATTAGGCTCATTTGCTAGTGTTAAAAGTTTAGGCAAGAAGTTTTAGAATTCAATTTGCAAAAATATATATATTTTATCATTACTATCATATAGTCATTGCCCTTTTAGAAATCACAATGTAATATCTAGTCTATACAAAAATTAATACAGGATTTCATGTATATGTGGTATCTAGAAAACAAAATAAATGAACAAAACAGAAACAGACTCCAAGATACAGAGAACATTTTGATGGTTGCCAGATTGGAGGGGGTTTGGGGGGTTGGGTAAAAAAGGTAAAGGGATTAAGAAACACAAATTGCCAGTTATAAAATAGTCACAAGGATGTAAAGTACAGCACAGGGAATATAGTCAATAACATTATAACAACTATATATAGTGTCAGGTGGGTACTAGACTAATCAGAGTGATCACTTCACAAGTTATATAAAGGTCTGAGCACTATGTTGTACCCCTGAAACTAACATAATATTGTATGTCAACTATAATTAAAGTTTAAAAAATTAATACATATTGCACATAAATGTCTAAATGCCAGGATGCATTACAGGTCTAACCTACCTCGAGGGATTACTGAGACAATTAGGATATACTGTATAAAAAGTACCCAATAACCTTAATAACATTTACAACAAAGCATATATCCATAAATACCATGTTGTTTGTTTAGTTTTAAACTTTGTGAAAATAGTTTCATACTATTCATACTTAATATAAATAAAAGACATATCTATAACAGTTAACAAATAAGGTAGAAACAAAGGACAAGATAAGAGCTTATTAGATAATGGCTATTAAATATTTAATCTTCATGGAAAATATCTAATAATAACATTTTAAGGTCATTGCAACCTGGTAGAATACTTCCATAGATAAGATGTCAGTAAGTATTTGGTTTAACATAACGTACTTTAGAGTTTAATCATAGATTTTTTTTACAGAATAATATGTGGTTACAAAGGTGGTTAATAACAGAATGTATCTCCTTTTTAAATAAGATTTTTGTTTTTTTGTAATAATATTTATTAGCAGATTTCACATAAACTCTTACATAGACTATTAAATACGTATCTATTCATGGGGGTTGAGGATAATCAGTACCGAAAGATGAAAGTGCCAGTGTGGGGATCAGCCCACACTTGGATTATCATTGCTTTGGATCCCAATGAAATCATGTGAATACAGCCTTCTTCTATGAGTCTTTCACCAGGATTTACATACTCTACACCTTCTGGCCTGCCATTCTCTATGATAAAAAGATATTAGAATGATCAGTAAAGCAGCTGATAAAAACTGAACAGAAAAGTAAATTTAAAAGAATACAAAACATGGTTGTTCATTTGTAGTAAATTATTTACCCAGAATGTCTGAACCGGCCTGTTCCAAACAAGAATATTTACAGTTTAGATGTTAACTCCAAAAAAGCACTAGGAGTAAAAACAGTAATTGAGGGCATTAAAAGTTATTAAATGTTTTAAGATACATGATAACTGAATGAACAGACCACTGTGATGTCACTGCAGTGACCTATTACAATCTGTGCCACAATTCTTTTATTGATTAGATGAGCCACTCTGACTGACATCAAGGACCCCAGTCAGCCCAGAGAGCATACAAGTACACCAGTCACAGGCCTTGCATTACCAATCATCCTAGAATTATCACAATAGCATGATTTTTTTTTAATTATCATATTGAAATTTCTTTTAGGAATATTGTGGTGTTCAAATATATTATTCCTTGTTTAGATTCCCTGATGAGTGATCTTTGAATTTAACTGCTGAGTGTTTCTGAAACTCTAAAATGTTACCCTCTGGCAAGTTAAGGTAAACGCCCTATGCTTTGGGCTTTCTGGTCACTCATCCTGACTTCTCTCACTACTTAAAACCTAGAACTGCCTGAATATGTCTGATGCGCTGAGTTCTTAAGCTGGCCATGCTATCTAGTATGATGATGCATGGTTTTAATGCAAAGTATGTGAATTAAGATACACCAAAGTATAAAATGCACGTCCAAAGGCTCAGACTTCTAGAGAAGATGGCACTACAGATTACATATATACTTGTTCCATTTTTCAGCAGGTATAACCACCACCAATTTTTAAGAGTATTCCCTCTAGCAATGACAACAATCTTAAAACAGAAGAGTTAAATTCATTGAATATTTTGAATACTAATGCCTAAGATATAAAATGTATAGAGAACTCACATCTGATGTTATGTTTTTAAACATTTCTACATAAAATCTGAACTTGTGCAAATAGAAGACCACAACAAAAACTAATGTGTACTCAGAAACCGTACAGCAGAAATATTACAATATTTCTTAATACTCACAATGATCTTATGAGGTAAATACCTCCATTTTGAGGGTGACAGAATTGAGGTGTTGAAAGGCTAAATAACTTGCTCAATGGCACACATCTGGTTTAGTGGCAAAGGACGTATTATCACTGTAATTAATATTTTCTTCATCTCTCTTCAACATTTATATATATATAGTTTTTAAATATTCTTTAAAATGCTTACCCAAAATCATTTGTCCATAATACAAGGATAGTCCAAAATGTAGCCAGCCACGTAATATAAAAATAGAAGCATTTATGGCTGGATTTTCTCTGGACAGCCCTTATATGTTTTCTAATACTTTTTTACAATAAAATATTTAATTTTACCAATACTTAATTTTCTCAAGTCATTGTGCATATTTACTCATTTTGTAAGAGAAGGTTTACACTGTGATTGCTCCCATTTAAATAATGGGAAAGCAATCTGCACCATTTATACTGCTGAGTGACAGGCAGGTGTAAACCCCTTCCCTTCCCTTCCCTTACCAGCTAAATAAATCGGTCATGCTGCCGAACGTCAACTGCAAATACAAACAGCATGAGTACTCACCTTACTGAACTGTTGTGAAGACAAAAGGTGTACAGAAAGAGCTGAACAAAGTGACATTGTGCCCAGAAGCACTCAATGTGTATCAGATGGTGTCATCATAAGTAACATCATGTAACATATAAGTAACATATTGATTCAAAGCTATCAGTTCTTACATGGCAACATTCAATTCACAAAACCTGAAGCTTACAAATTATCTGCTAAAATTTTACAATTTAATCTGGCTTTCTAGGCTAATCCATTGAAGTGCCTAAGTATGCTATGCTAGTAACACGGAAATGTGTCTGTGGGAAGTGGGTTCAGAGCTCCATCTGTGAATACCAGGTGACACTTCCCACCCAGCAGTGCTCACAGTGTCATTAAGCACTTTCCTTTCATCCATATGTCAGTGGTAGAGGGCCTCCCTGAAATCAGTGGGGAAGGCCTGGGGTCCTGAACCAGAGTCTCCAGTGGGGTGGTGAGTTCTGTGCAATGGGGCCAGCACCTCCACGCACATATAACCCCTAAACATCTGTGTCAGCTAGGCATCCCATTCCTTTCACAGACCCTAGGAATTAGCCTACCTGCTTTACTTCTGGCACTGTGAACTGGTTTTTAACAAATAGGTTCTTGCTGCTGTAATCACATGAGGAACACGATGCCATTTCAAAGCAGCACAATAGCAATCAATCCATTATAGAAAGGACTAGAATCAAACTTATACCTATGGAGAATGGCTGAACCATTCAAACCATCTGTGGCAGGAACTAGGAGAGGGGCACTTAGCTTAAGATACGGCTTAAGAAAGATTTCAAAGTAAAAGAACGAAGATGAAATGGGGGCTGCCCAGTAGGGGCTGGGAAACAGCAGAAGGGTGAAAAAGTGGCAACAGGGTTTTTACCCTGTCCTTTCCTAACATCAGGAGCCACCTCAATCCAGAAATGGGACCAGGAAAGAGGCAGGAAATGGGGCTGCTGACCCCTGACACAGTTGTGTATGTGGTATTCCCTTTCCCTTCAGCAAAAGTACTGAAGAAGATGGAGTTTTTGAGGCTATCTGACAACTCAAAATTTGGTAAGTCTGGATCTGCCATTACTGAGGCACTTAAGGTGAAAAACATGCTAAGAGTAAGTTATAACATTGCTATCTTCTTACTGGTCAAACAAAAAAGCCATCCAAAAAAGCTGAGTGTAATAGATAATGCTGTCATCATACCTGTTCCATCAAAACTAACATCCCGTAAATTTAACGATTTGTTTCTTTTCTTGATCTTCTTTTGTTTCTCTGTGGTACTCTCAGCTTCCTGGACACACTCCACATTAAACCACAGCGAAACACTGAAACCTTCTGACATGTGTGGCCAGCAGTTTTGTCCCAGCAATGGCAAGTGTACTGGGGCTACATGCCAAGAGGAAAGCAGCTCCCGGGGAAAACTGTCACTGTCAGCCTCAGTCTTGCTGCATGAAACTCGGGTTCTTCTCAATAATCCTATGGCTTTACTGTTGAGAATCCCAGGACACTTTGGTGACGGAATGCCATTGCTCACATTTGGAGCATGTAGTAAAGGAAAAGTTAGATACTGTGAAGGGCTCATAGTAATATCACTTTCAACAATTTTTAGAATACCCAGAAGAAGAACTTCCTAGAGAAAAAGAAAAACAAATAAAACTTTATAGTCATGTTGCAAGGTACATAAATATTGAAATTCAGGTTATAAATGAAAATACAAACATCTACATATATTTACCAGCATTCCTACTTAAATATCTTCCTATCTACCATATCATTAAATTTTTATTTTTTGCATAGTTAAGGTAAAATACAATTTCATTTTTAAGATATGTAATCACTTCTGGTTAATTTCTTTTAAATTTAGATTCTTCTATGGTACCAACCTAAAAATTGTGAGTTGGCCTTAATTATTAGAAATTAAATACAATAATTATGTCAGAAATCATTTCTACCAAAGAAATATATTTATTTCTAAGTAGGCCATAGTTGCTCCTCTCAATTATTTTTAAATGATGGCTAGAACCAGAGCCCTTACAAAATTTTCAGATCTCTGAATGATATTGATAGCATGGCTGACTTCATAAAGTTGAGTGTTCAATTATTTTCCAATTTATTTTACATGCCTTTTCCCAATCAAATAAATTTTTTTTTATCTGTGTTTAGTAAACTAAAATAAGGTTTTCAGGTTTTATTTATAATGACAAGTTTATGGGTAAACTGAAATGTAGAATGTATAGAAAAGATAAGAGAAGAAGTGAACATTTTAATTAAAGGAAAAAGCAATGAGTAAGGAGACAAGTAAAAAAAAAAAAGAAAAGAAAAGATTAACTTCCAGTACAATTAAGTACAATGCAATATCTGTGCAGTAAATAACATCTAATATTAATTATAATAGTAAAAAATGCACTCAGAAAAAAAATAGAAACATTCCATAATTTACAGTCAATTCTCAATTGTCTACACTAGTGGTTTTTAACCTCATGTTCCATAGAACTCCCTCAGGGTCCACAAGGCTGGGGTGAGGTGGTGAAATGGGCAGGGTTCAGGAACATCCAATCTTGCGTCAAAGCAAGTAGTTCCAAGGTTTTCTGTTTTATTGGCTTACACATTTAGTCAATATTTCATTATAAAAATGGGTTCCTCAGCAAAGAACAGTCTAAATGTCATTAAGCTACACTAATGGAAAGGAGAAGTAACAGAAGGTAACTGAAGAGTGAATAATAATTTTCTAAAAAAAAGGATAATCCTCAAAATGGTTATAATTACTTATAACTAAGTTCTCTTTACTAATTAAAATTATTTAGCATTTCTCAGGCACAAAGACTGGGGTAGGTTGGTTTCCAAAGAGACTATGATTCCAATGGTATGTCTGGTTAGCCAAAACAGAAGTGAAATGGTTAAAATATGTGCAGATAATAATTGGGAATTTCACAACTAATAACATGGAGTTGACTGCATAATTACCACATCAAAAGAAAGAGCGTAGTAATTTCTAAATACTTTTAAAAATATTCTGCTAGACATCAGTGAAAAAAATTAAATTATAGCATATTTACTGTACAAGGAGATTTCTCCAAAAATATTCTCAAGAGAAGGATTAGGTCTTCCGAACATGTTCTTGAACTCATCAAAGATACCAAAAGATCCACCAATACTCTCTGACATGCTAAATTAAAGAAAGATGGGGGACGTGGGAATTAAAGTTAGTACACAATTAAAGAAACTTAATAAGCAATTTCACTGAAAGATATCAAATACTTTGTCACATTCTAAATAAATCATAAATAATAATCCAAAGATGTGCTGAAAAACTAGCAATTTGATTAAATGCAAACTAACTACCCATCCAACAAAAAAACAACAAAACCACTTTCTTTAATTATTGGTTAGCTCCAAGTAAAGTAAAGGTATTATTTAAACAAACATAAATTAATACAGTATTTTTAAAATAAATTGACACTGTTAGGTACCATAAAATAGTCTGCTACCTTCTCATCTTGAAAATATTTAAGTTATAACTATCACTTTCTAAATAGAAAACTAGACAACTTAAATAAAAGAGGAAATATTGAAAATTATGAAACACTTAAATATCACACAAAATTAGTTTAAACATTTTTCTTATTCCATCATGGGGTTTAGCACAAAATATAATCAGTGATACACAAATTAATAGAACTTTTGAGAGTCAAATAATACCTAAATTTATAGCACACATTTCAGTATTAAAAGCATATTTACATGCATTAACTCAGTTGATTCTCACCTCCCAAAACACATCTTATAATTTAAATATTATCAACATTTTAGACAAGACAAAAATAACCCTGATGTGAAGCCTGAGGACAGAAGCCATGTTGAAGCAACATTTTTGTAGAAGCAGTGAACTGATACACCAGTGTAATAAACAGTAGTTATATCTGGAAAGAAACTTGCAATGAGATGATAAAATAGAATGGACTTTATCCTGTAAGTAACATGAATCCATTAAAGGTTTTAGAGTAAGACAGTAATACCATCAAAATAAAGTGTACGTGCTTAGATTCTTTTTTTTTTTTTTTTCAGTTCAAAACTGACGGGTTCCAGTTCAAAATGGGGGCATGAAAACACACACACAAACACATGAGTATTTGCCTTTCTCTACCACTGAAAACACACTGACCTAAAAGCACAGAATTATAAAGAAGAAACCCTTCACAGCTGAAAAAAAAAAAAGTGGGGCTGGCATTAGGCATTGGGGGCACATTAGATTAGAAATACAATATTTCTTGAAAATAGAAGAGTAGTTACACAGAGGAGAAAGCTGCAGCCTACCACCACCTCTTTGAATTACAAAGGGGCTCAGAGGAGTGGAGAGACAATCTGTCTGTCTAAATACTGGACAGGAAGTAAGATTAATAAAAGACCTATCTATAAACATCTACTCTTCTACTTGATTCTGAGTACTGAGCACAGACAGTTCAGCTTTATCTTTATGTCCAAAACCTGATAACGCTTCTCTAAAGAAAGGGAATGAACTGCCAGGCAAAAGCTGAAATGTATAGTAGGATGTTAGCCTCAGGGCTACCAGCTACAACTGTACAGCTCAATCAAGTGCCTAGGAAATATCCAGAACATGTAAATCTATGACAGAAAATAGATTAGTGAATGCCAAGGACAGGGGCATGTGTTTGAGGAAGGCCAAGGGGAAACAAGGAGTGATTGTAAAGGGTATGTAGTTTCTTTTGGAGATGATAAAAATGTTCTATTGACTGGTCATGGTGGCACAGCTCTGTGAATACACTAAAAAACATCAAGCTGTACAGTTTAAATAGGTCAATTAAATAGTATATAATTATATTCCAATAAAACTGTTATTAAAAAGAAATAGTCTTGGGAAAGCTGGGATGGCTCAGCGGGTTAAGCACTCGCTTTGAATCCCTGGGGACCAAGGATCGAATCCTGGCCCGGGCCCATGCAGACCCACATGCTGAGCTGGGGTGTGTCCCCAGTTCAGTTCTTGCTGGGACCTATGTGGGAGGCTACCAGCCCAGTTCCTGCCCTGTGCAGCCCTGTGCCCACGTGTGGAGTGAAATTATATGGAAAACTAATGTCAACTATGGAGACTGCTCTGGGCCCTCTCCCTTCTCTCTGTCTCTCTCTGTCTCTGTTTCTCTCTGTCAAAAATCAA
>PVKE010024130.1:0-24053 GCA_004027555.1 Craseonycteris thonglongyai | reverse complement strand
TATGACCTTGGCAAATTCCCAGAATGCATTAAACTATTGCTAGAAAGTTTTGTCTTCTACCCCTTTGCGCTCGAGGCCTTTTTTGCTTGTGCGAACCAGCCACTCGAGACGATTTCGGCCAAATTGCGGAAACATTTTACAAGTACTTTAAAATCATTTATAAACAAACAAACGTATACAAATAATAAAATTTCACCAATTTATTTATTTTTATATAGAAAACAACAAAATTTGATAAATATTACACTCTAATTAGTTTTTGTGTGATATTTCATAAAACAATGCCCAAGATGCATCCTAGGTTTATCAGGACACGTATTACAGTAATACGTTACTTCCCGTCTACCTCCAGGCGTGTTACGGTCACAGCAAACCTTGCAGTCCCTTTTTGGCCCTTGTAGTACTATGTGAAGCTTCTCATTTAGTCGGATTTCATCGGAATGCGACGTAGACGCTTGCTCACGATGCTGGCCATACGATCCTCTCAATTGCTCGACAAGTGTTTTTAGAAATCGCAAATGGCTGAGTGGCTTTTCCCATTTTTTGGTCTTTTCTAGTTTATACAGAATGTAGGAATTGATCTGGCAAATTTCCATGCCCCCCCAAAAAAGCTTATGCCACCAGTTAAGCAATTTTCGCAGAAAACAATACCTTGATGCATATTGGTCCGCCCGATCAACACCACCAATATATTTTATATAATTCAAAACAATATTGGGTTTCTTGACCATTATTTCCACACCACCTCGTGTAATCCTTTTGACCGTCGACATTCCTGTGTCACTCCTCGTAGTCAAACAAGTGACAATCCTCTTATCTTTCCACCCTAAAAGTAAGGTGTTACCCCATCGATACGCGACCGTGGATTTTTTCGAAAAATTTGGCTTTTTTATTTCCTTGGGCAATTCTTTCCTGTTCGTTAAGATCGTTCCGGAGATATTGCATTTCAATTTGGCTAGTTCTTGAGCTAAGACATAACTAGTATAGAAGCGATCCATGTACATATGGTGTCCCTGAGCACCTGGAATTTTCTCCAACAACATCTTGTATAAGTGTATCGGAATTCTTGATGAAACAGGTAAATCGGGTCTGACCAAGAACTCTGTTGTGAGTGATCCATAATATGGCAAAATGCAGCAAATGTAGCCAGTCTTCGAGTCAGCTGGAGTATAAACTCTGATACCCCATTGTGTCAGTTTCTTAGGATTGTATGTTATGATTTGACACTTCAAATCAGCCGGGCGCCGCAGCGGCGCTGCTCGAGTTATAAGAGCTACAATCGCTTCAAAGTCCATGGTTCACGGAATTCCACCCCAGGCATTGGGAGTGATCGAAGATTGACCAAAATTGGCCTTGCGATCGACCGGTCAATCGCGATGGACTTGTTGGCCACCCCTGACTTAGAGTATACTGAAGAATCTATACAAAGTATTTCCAAATCAGCCTAATGTAGATCATTTAATTTCTTTTCCTGCTCAATATTTTTTTTAAGACTTATTTTATTGTTTTGCGAGATGATGAGAGAGACAGAGAGAAAGAGAAGAAGAGAGGGCTTAGAGCAGTCTCCATAGTCATACATCATTATTTTTTGACATAATTTTATTCCACACAAGTGGATGTGGGGCAACAAAGGGCAGAGTTGAACTAAACACTCCCTCATGGGTGGCGAGAACCTTCGCAGATATCCTGGTGGTTACCAGTAGTATGCTGCAGTTCAGCATCTGGGTTTTCATGGGCTGGAGTCGGGGCCAGGATTCAATCCCATGACCTTCCACTTGCAAGGCAAGCACTCAACTTGTTGAGCTATCCCAGCATCCCCACTTAATCTTAAGATAAGGTATTCAAAGAGTTTATTAAAATACAGCATGTCTGAGTGTGGTAAGTCCTTAGCCATTATTAACTATTAAATCTATTATTAAGATTAGTTTATCAAATTAGCTATTAACAAATTCTTATCTTCTAAATTTTTTACAGTTTTAAGCAGAAACGAGAATGGCAATAGAGAGAACTCATGATACATATATTAAAACAATAAACTATAACAAACTTGTATGTGTGTGTGTATGAATATATGTATGCATATGTGTGTGTGTAATGCAATCTTGTAGATATTTATTAACGTTAGGTATTTCTCCATAATAAATATTCCTTTATTTGCTTTTGTAATAAAATGAAACATATAACATAGTTAACTTGGCATATTCAAATTATTGTACTCTGCTGTACTTAGGCATGAGTGGCAAGATGCCCATTAAAGAAAAACACACACATCAAAATTTTAGTTTTCTTCATCTTAATTTGTAAATTTCACATTTTTACAATCACCATCAAGTTAACGTATTTTCAAATGTAATTAAGCATGAAAAGGTTTTCAACATGCTTCCCAACCCTGCTGCTTCCCTGACTTTTGACAAAGTCCTGGATTACAAAGGTATGGGTTGTAGTCTCAGGATGGTAGGGAAGATCTAACTAAGGATTGGTGGTATGGAAGAAGAGAAGAACTTTAGGGAGAAAAGAGGCTTAATGCTCCAAAATAATGAATCTTGACAGATGGGAAGGGACAAACTAAGAAAGGGAAGAAGACGATGGATTGAGAGAAGTATCTTCCTGTTAACACTGACTTGATACTGGAAGGCATCCTAGAAAGTCTATAGTATGTTCACACTCAAGCCTGAGCTTAGATGTCTCCTGGTCCTGGGACAAACTCAAACCAGGTCCTGTTGACTCCACGTTGCTCCTTATCTGACCTGCATGAACTAGCTTTCCTTTAGCTTTAGGCAAAGCCAAGCATAGAAGATTAAATCTGAAAATAAATGGAGGAATATATGCTTTATGAGAATGACATGGTGTCAACTATAACGCATGCATTGTAGTATGTTCTGTTGGAAGAGAGGGAAAAACGTCTACAGTAGTGGGAACAGAGAGGGAGGTGGCCAAGAAAACAGAGCAAGTTCATGTAGAAACATCCATGTTCCTCTTCAAATGCAAAGCTATGATAAAGTAATTTTAAAATATACATTTACTGATTTTCTTTTTGAATGATTCAGTGTAAAACAAAACAAAAAAAAAACAACTCAGTACTTAAAAATAGCATAATTATTTACGTGGACCAGAAATTAAATGGAACACAAAACATTGAGTAGGGACCAAGTCTCAGGCCTGCGGAAACCAGGAGCAGAGATAGGCAGAGGTGGCCAGGAATTCTACTCCAAAAAGCGAAAAGGGATGGGAATCTGCCCATATATAGCCAGGCAGGATGTTCTGGGGCTCCCTGTGAAAGAACATAGGCTGTAATGAGTTACAACTACTAACTAGATCTGTGGTAGAAAGTTTGCTTCTTGGTTGGGTAGAAGAAAAGAATGGAAATAGTTCCATAAAATGCAACTAGGCCTAATTCTGTACTGGCAAAGGATTGGGTTTGCCATGTAAGGGCCCAAGCTGTCAACATAAAACATGATTATAAACAGGGATCATGCAGTTCTGGGAAGCAGCAATCTCCTGAAGGCCAGACACAAAGGCTGGACATGAGAAGAGGAACTAGTCAGCAATGAACACATACTCAAAATTTCAAAATATGAGGAAAATTAGTCATAAGAGCTAGCCAAAACACCCAACACCTGGAGAATTCATTCTTAAAAAAGAAATGAAATTAATAGAGTGATCTGAAAAGATTTAAAATAAATATAATAATATCCTCAAAGGGGTAAAAGAAGGTAAAACTTTAATAAAATATAAAGATATTAATCACTAATAGATAGATATGAAAAAGCATGTGAGGATCCCAGAAATAAAAAACATAATTATTAAAATGAAAAAGAAAAACTAACAGATACTATTAAATCTGTGTAAGACATAGCCAAAGAGAAGATGTAGTAAAACAAATGAAGTATCGAGGAATTTACTCATTATACAACACTAAGAGATCAAAAAACAAAAGAAGAGTGAACAACGTTGAAACTTGTTAGAGAGAGAAAGACCCCATCATACGTCTATTAGTAACCCAGAAGGAAAGAAAAGAGAAAATGGTGATGAGGCAATATTTAAAGAAACAATGGCTGAGAATTTTCAGAATAAGGAAAGAGACAAGCCTTCAAATTGAAAGAACACGGAGTTGTGAATACAGAGATATTTAAAGTGTAACTACAGATCATCAAGAAAAGAGAAATTACTAAAAGATATTCTACCAGAGAGGAGAAGAAACCTAAACCCAGATTATTCAAATAGGAATAACAATTGGATTGAGAGCATACTTTTCATCAGGAACACTGGGGACCAGAAGACAATGGGTAAATATCATTCATGTGCTGAAAGGAAAACACTGTCAACCTAGAATTCCACAGAGAGCTAAATTAACATTCAAGAATGAGGGCACAGTAATTGCAAAGCTACCTAGACAAAGGATGCACATCATTAAAAATATAAGCATATCCAAAATGAAGTAGTGAGGTGTACTAAACAATAGTCACTATAAATAATGTAACAAAGACCGGACTCTACCATTGACAATGCCAACATCCCAGGAAAACCCTCACTGTGTGACATGGCCCACTGGGATTGCGCCTTAGAAACGTGGTAACTGGAATTAAAAACCAACTTGCAATTGAGCAAACTTTGGTTCTCTGTAAGGAATGAAGGGAGACAGGAATGAGGAAGGAAGGCAGGAAGTTTGTGCACCTGTTCTTAGATTTCTCAGGAAGCAGAGAAATGAAATGCCCCTCAAGAGATGTCATTGGAAACGTGAGCAGGAAGCAGTTGAAGCCTGTTGAGTTTGGCTTCACCCCTGGGGTGCACCGGGGTTGGGAGCTGGGGGACACAAAGAAAATGTGGCTCTGAGTGTTTCTGAGCATTGGGCAGAGACGTTCACTCCCTTTGATAAGAACTACCCAGACAGAAAGGCAGCACAGCAGGGTTCCATAAGAAGGACAGCTTGGGGCATGGGGCAGGAGCCACGGCTATGGGATTTCCCAGAACAGGAGGAAGGCATTGACGTCACAGGCGCCTCTGCTGTATGAAGCAGGCCTGCCTAGAGGGCACCCCTTGGGCTTGGTAAGAAGTTCAAATGCAGCTCTCTGCCCCACTCCATCTATGTTAAGAACTTGAAAAGCCAACTGAGGCAACTATTGTGCTCTGGGGGTTCTGGGAAGAGACATTGTAAAGAGGATGTTTAATAATTTTGCTTAAATTTATGGATAAAAATCCTACTTTTTTTTGGAAAAGTTATTAAGATTTAAGAATCTCTTTTAAGAGCTTCTTTGATATCTGACTGGCATTTCTTTTGAATGCCACGCAGTACCGGCAACGTGAAGGTTCAGCTTTATTTGGACTACACACATGAGAGAACTAAAGTGACTAAATGTCACTTTAATCCCACTGGTGGAGGAGACATAAACCAGCTGTTTTTCCTGCCCTTTGGTTCTGACCTGCCCGTGCACAGGCTGAATGTCACCATCCCAGGATCACTTGGCGTGGAAGGCTAGGGGCTGGGCCAACCCTGACCAGAGCGTTTATAGCAACCTACAATTTCGTGTGTTCTAGACATAGTCCCTGGAAGATTCAGCTCAGCTTTTCTTGCCTGTGGTCATTTTCCCTGTGGGGCTGCCTCCCAGGAGTGATGATAGCATGCTGAAAAATTACATTGAAGGCATGTCCTTATCTTTCAAAGGTCACTAACGTCATTTCCAATGCCTAGAATCATGCCTAAACATTTGTGGAATGGAACCAGATGGAGAGGAGATATCCCTTGCCAGCTTTCTCATAGACTGTTTTATAAATACCTTCTAGAATGTGCTTTGTGTCGTAATAGAGACCAAACAGAAGTTGATATTGACAAACCTAAATTTCACATAGGTTACAAGCAGGCCAGGAAAGCGAGGCTTAGAGAAAGACAGGTTCCTGAGTGCACTGTAAGTGGAGGGAAAAAGAAATCCGTATTGTCTGCTGCTGCCTGAGATGTAGTCTAAAAAATATTGCCATACTGTGAAATTAATTTCTATCAGAAAAGAAAGTCTCCAGTGATTTAAAATTATATCGCATATATCTATGTAGTATATTACAGTACATTAAGAAAGTGAAAATAAATTAAAAATTCTAAAACAATACACACATTGTTTCAAGATCCCAGTGGCATGCTAATTATGCCTCTGTTTGATTCATTCGTCTCTTGTAAATATAGGCAGTCTCAAAATTGAACCACTTGACTAATAAGAGGCCCTTGCATAGAAAAAGCCACTGATCCTCTCTCCTCCTATAATGTCACTGAGGCTGCGGCCACCAAACGTCCTGGCTATATAGCGCACGCCTCCAACACCCCAGAGCTGTTGCTTGTGGAAGGCTCAGAGCCAATTTCCAATTTCAACTTCTTCTCGTTATGCCTTAAGGCTATCAACACCTGGGCTTTGGAATACCCTGAGCAATGTTCCAATTGTGATGAATTAGTCTGAGACTTTGCCCACCAGTGAGAACAATTAGATCAATTGTGAGTCAGCGCAACATAATTATTAAGAATGTGGTTCTGTGCTTGTCAGACACCCTGTGTTAGTTTCCAGGCTCTGACATTTGTTAAGGATATATACCCTTGGACAGTTTGGCTGCCCATTGCTTTAGTTCTCTCATCTGTCAAATAAGAACAATTGTAACCAAACTTACAATAGCTACTATTTCGGGCTGAATCATGTCCTCTCAAAATTCATAGATTGAAGTCCTAACCCCAGTACCTCAGAGTGTAACCGTATTTGGAGAAAAGGCCTTTAATGGGGTAATTAAGTTAAAATGAGGTCCCATGAATGGACCTTAATTTAATATGACTGGTGTCTTTGGAAAAAGAGAAAATTAGGACATGGCACACTCACAGAAGGAAGACCATGTAAAGATGCAGAGAGAAGGCAGCCATCTACAAGCCAATGAGACAAGTTTCAGAAGAAAATAACCCTGATGCCACCTTGATCTTGGACTTCTAGCTTCCAGAATTGTATAAAAATAGGGGAAGCCGAGACAACTGGGTAAAGCACTCCCTTTGCAGTCCCAGGGACCCAGGATCGAATCCCCACCCTGGCCCGTGCAGACCCATATGCTGAACTGGGGTGTGCTTCCCATGCTGGAGGCCCTCAGTTCCATTCTGCTTCCTGGTTTGGCCCCTAGCTCAAGGGGACGTGCCTTCCACATGGGAGGTCTCCAGCCCAGTTCCAGCCCTATGCAGGCCCTACCAACCTGTGTGAAACAAAACCGTATGGAAAATTGATGACATACAACTATGGAGACTGCTTGTTGACCCTTCACCTTCTCTCTGTCTCTGTCAAAAACAACAAAATAAATCTTTAAATATATAAGTAAATAAATAAATAAATAAATAAATAAATGGCTATTGTTTAAGACACCCAGGCTGTGTTATTTTTTAAGGGTGGCCTTGGCAAACCCATACAGGCACTTTTGATGATTCCAAAAGACAATGCACAAGTGACATGTTTAGAAAAGTGCATGTGACAATATTAGCTATCATTATTCTATAGCCAATTATGTTGCTAATTTCACATAATTTTCTTAAGAATTAAGATTGAGGTCACAGCCTGTTCATACTGCAAGCTCTATTATGTATTAGGATTACCTTGAAAATTATCTTCTTTACATTAAACATTTATTTGTTCATTTCTTCATAAAATAAACATGTATTTACTGCTGACTTGATCCAGGAACTAGCGTTGGTGCCTGTTGTATAAGATGGATAGGACACAGCTTGTAACCCTTCCTTGAGGAGCTCACAGTATCTGGAAATGGTCCAATACAGCGATTGGCATCATTAGAGTGACAGAATAGTGGTTGGAGGCCGGTGAGGTTGAACACAGCAATAAAGGAGAACAGTTGACTGTCTGCAGGGCAGGCAGAAGAGGGACTCTCTGGACCAGTTGAAACCCAGCCCAGCTCTTATAATGATGTGGGTTTTCTAGGGAAGTTCTGCAGTCACCTGGTGCTGACCTGCAACATTCAGAGAAAGATGGCTCAGTCTGAGCAAAGTTTTCATGCTGGGCTAGGGGTTAAAAGGTTGCAAACAAAGGACAACTCTGCTCGTACAATTGTAGTCAGGGCACAAGGGCTTGGCAGGTACATAATGTAATGGGGAAAAAATGCTGATGCAGTTCCTTCTGCCTGGCCCCACTCTCTGACAGAAAGACTGGAACAGTCACTTACATATTCCTTAGGGAGGCTGCTTACAGAGCCAGGTCAGATGTCTCTGAAATTATAATGTCACTAATCAGTTTCACAAATTTTTTTATTTTAGTAAACCACTTGATTCAGGAATAATTGATACATGATCAAATGCATATATTTAAATTATAATATTTGATGTTTTGACATATAGATAGACCAGTGAAACCCGCATGGGCCATGATCAAATAGTAAATATATTCATAAAGTCTCCTCCTGCCCCTTAGTGACCCTGCCTTCTCGCCCTTCCCTTCCCTCTGCCTGCAGGCAATCACTGACTTGCTGTCACTATACATTAATTGGCATTTCCTATAGCTTATATAAATAGAATCATACAGTAGTACTCTTTTCATCTGTTGTTTTTTCATCCAGCATAATTATTTTGAGATTTGTCCATGTTGTTAGTGTGTATCATTAGTTCCTTCATTTTTTTGTTGCTGAGTAGTGTTCCATTGTATGAATATGCTGCAATTTTGTGTATCCATGCAACTGTTGAGGAACATGTGGGTTGTTTCGTGGTTTGGGATTTTGCAAATAAAGCTACTGTGAATATTTGTGTACAAGTCTTTTTAGGGCTATATGTTTTCTTTTATCTTGGGTAAATGCATGGAAGTGAAATGGTTGGATCATATACTAGGTATACAAGGGCTGTCCAGAAAAAATTCAGCCATATTCAATATAATGAGAATGATTACATGGCTGGATACTTTCCAGAGAGTCCTTGTATGTATACCTTTATAAGAAACAGAACTGTTTTTCAAACGGTTGTATCACTTTGCATTCCCAAGCTCAAGTCAATAACAGACATATGGTTTGCAAATATTTTCTCTCAGTCTGTGGCTTGTTTTTATTCTCTAAACAGTAGCATTTGAAAAAGCAGGCTTGAATTTTAATAAAGCTAATTAATCATTTCTTAAGGCTCATGCTTTAGGTGGCATAACTAAAAAAGTCTTTGTCTTTTCCAAATTTACAGTTTTTCTCTTACCATATTTTCCGGCGTATAAGACGACTTTTGAAACGAAAAAAAGTCAACCGAAAATCGGGGGTCGTCTTATACGCCGAGTATATCCCGAAAAACGTCTCGATATGCCGCTAAACGAATTTTCCAACTCGATCCCGCACCAATCACTGCAAGGCTGCTCGGACCGCCTCTCTAACTCAGCCAATCCAAGCAGGCTTTTTATGCATGCACATTATACATGTTCTGTACCCGCAGCTACACTGTGTTCTAGTAAAAAGCCTGCTCAGATTGGCCAGAGTCAGAGAGGCGGGCTATTATAACCTTTGAACCTTTGCTTGTTGTGATTGGCTCGCCGTGGTACATACCGTATTTTCCGGCGTATAAGACGACTTTTGAAACGAAAAAAAGTCAACCGAAAATCGGGGGTCGTCTTATACGCCCGGTCGTCTTATACGCTGGAAAATACAGTATTTTTTCTTCTAGAAGTTCTATAATTTTAGGTTATACACTGTAAGCATGTGATCAGGTAAAGTTGGTTCTTAAATGTGTTCAAGCATTGTATATACTTACTGATTTTCTAATTGTTCAATCAATACTTGAGAGGGAGATACTAAAATCTTTGAATATAATTGTTTATTTTTTTCCTGTATTCTGTCAGTTGTTTCTTTATGTATTTTGAAACTCTATTATTAAGTGCATCTTGAAGATTATTATGTCTTTTTTGATTAATTGACCTCTTTATCATTATGAAATAAATTTTACTCTGGTAATATTCTCTTGTCTGAAATCTACTTGTTAGAAATTAATACAACTACTACAATTTTCTTTTGGTTAATGATAGTATGAAATATATGTTTTTCCTTCATTTATTTTTAATCTGTGTCTTTATATTTAAATTGTGTACTTTATATGTAGCATATAGCTGCTCATTGCTTTTTTATCCAATTTGATTATTTTGGCCTTTTAATTGAAGTGGTTAGAACATCAACATTGACTATGAATATGAGTGTATTTAGGTTTATATCTTATTTTGGCCTTTTAATTGAAGTGTTTAGACCATCAACATTGACTATGAATATGAGTGTATTTAGGTTTATATCTACCATCTTGCTGTTTATTTTCTATTTGTCTCATCTTTTCTTTATTCCCGTTTGCTTCTTCTGCCTTTTTTTTAGAATTAACTAAATACTTTTTATTATTCCATTTATCTCCCTTGTTGGCTTATTAGCTCTAATGTTATTTGACTGGCTCCTTTAGGGTTTATAGTACCATCATTAACGTACCCTAGTGGATTTTCAGATGATACTAGACCGTTTCACATTTTGTCTTAGGTGATTTGGGCTGCTATAACAGAATATCATATGTTGGGAGGCTGAAACAACAATTTATTTATCATATTCTGGGGGCTGAGAAGTCCAAGATCAAGATGCTGGCAGAATCAGTCTTGTAAAGACTCTCTTCTTGGTTTGGAAGACTCTTTCAAATGGCTGTCTTCTTGTTGTGTTTCCACATCATGGAAAGGAGAGAGAACAAGCTCTTCTGTCTCTTCTTACAGGAGTACTAATCCCATTCATGGGGATTAACCCCAGTGACCTAATTTCTTCCCAAAAGCCTGATACCATCATGTTGAACATTAGGATTTCAACACATTAATTGGTGTGTGGGTGGGTGAGTGGGTGGGGAGCAGTGGGAAGAGGGAGAGGGGAACAAACATTTGTCCATAACATATCTAAGAGTCATGTAATAGTATTCCATTTCTCCTTATCAGCCCCTGTGCTACTGTTTTCATATACTTTACCTTTATGTTATAAAATTCACAGTACATCATTATTACAGTTATTTAAACAATCAATTATCTTTTTAAACACATTTAAATAATAAGAAAAAACAATCATATAGTTAATCTTTTGTTACCATTTCTTTTTTTTTTTTTTTAATTGTTAAATTCATTGGGATGATATTGGTTAGTAAAAATTATATAGGTGCCAGGTGTACAATTCTGCATCACATCATCTATGTGTTGCATTATGTGTTCACCACCCAGAGTCAGTTCTCGTTCTATCACCATGTAACCATTTCTGGTAGATACTCCTCATTTCTTTGTAGATACGGATTTTCATCTGGCACTCTTTTTCTTCTGTTTGAAGGATTTTTAAAAAACATTTCTTATTATAGGGGTCTCCTGGGGTGATGAGTTCATTCATCTTTGTATGTATAAAAACATATTTATTTTTGGCTTCATTTTGTAAGCGATTTTGCTTGGCATAGAATTTAAATTTTTTTTTCCCCCCTTTAATGATGCTTTTCCACTGTCTTCTGTCTTATATTGTCTACAACAAGAAATCTGCTGTCATCATTAAGTATATGTTTCTATACACACCTTTTTTCTCTGGCTGGTTTTAAATTCCTCTTTATCACTTTTTGAGCAATTTTTGTTTGATTTGCTTTGGTTAATAAACTTTTATTCATGTTTATTGTGCTTGTGTTCATTGAACTTCTCGGAACTTGAGGTTTGTAGCTTTCATCAATTTGAAAAATTATTGTCTGTTATTGATTTAAATATTTTTCTTCCCTGCTCTCTTGCCTATGGAGACTACAATTCTTTGTATATTGAGGTGCTTGAAATTGTCTCACAGATCACTGACTTTTTTTCATATTTTTAAAACATTTATATTTGTGGTTTTTAAATCTTTGAACTCATTGTTTTTTTCTTCTGCAATAGCTAACCTGCCATTTCTCCCTTTAAATGTATTTTCATCACAGACAATTGAGTTTTCATCTCTAGAGGCTGAATTGAGTAGTTTTTGAACTTATGAAATATATTTATAATAACTGATTGTCCTTGGCTGCTATTTTCTAACACCTGTGTTAATTCTATGTCAGTTTTGACTGTTGTTTTTTTTTCTTTCATTATAAGCCATATTTTCCTACTTTTTTGCATGTTTGATAATTGTTATTAATTCCAGCATTGTGAATTTCGTCTTTTGGGGTATTGGATAGTTTTGTATTCCTATTAGTATTTTCTTGAGTTTTGGTCTGGGATACAATTAAATTACTTGAAAATAGTCTGGTCTTTTCAGATTTGCACTTAAGATTTGTAATGTGGACAAGAGCAGGACCCATGATCTTCCACTACTGAGATAAGATCCTTCTGAATGCTTTATTCAGTACTCTGTCAATGACAAAGGTTTCACATCTAACTGGTGGGAACTGGCAATGTTCCTGGCTCTGTGTAAGTATCAAGTACTATTGATTCTTACCTTTTAAAACAAGAACGTGTGTTATTTTCTCACCCTTGTGTTGTTTTCCTCACTTATATGCACTAACAGGTACTCAGCTAAACACTCAAAGGTGACCTTCTACAGATCTCTGGAGTTCTCTCTCCATACAGTTCTCCCCTCTCTAATATTTTGTCCTGCAAACTCTAACCATCTTCTTCTCCCTGGTTTCTCAGCTCTGTCTCCACAACTTGGTGAGTCTGCTCCTCTGGCTTTCCATTTCCCTGTGTTATGCCCTGGAAACTCTCTCAGGACAATGAACTCAGAAAGTCATAGAGCTTACATAATTTACTTCCTGTCTTTCAACAATCCCTATCCTTCATGACTGATTTTCACTATCTTGTAAACCAGGGCACCATATATTTTATTCACAAAAATGTATGAAGTCTTATAACCTAGGCCTGGAAGTTAAACTTCATCATTTCCACAATATCCTGATGGTTAAAAAAAAGTACTCCACTCCAATGTGTTTGTGTTGGGGAGGGGTGTAGGAAGAGACTACACAAAACACAAATATCTGAAGTCAAGCATCACTGAAGTCTGGTTACCACCCATAGCCAGTGAACAAAACAACTTGACAAGTAGAAAAGTTAGATAGGCTGAGCACAGTAGAGCCAAATAATAATACAGAAGAATCTCCATTAACTGGAGCTCAAGCATTCAGCAAAATCTCAAATAACCACCAAAATATCTACCAATCTCTATGGGTGTCAGTTAATTGAGAGTCTACTGCACATTGGAAAAAGTTGATATTCATCCAAAAGAGTTTATACAGATACAATTTGTTTCTATTCTGTATTCTAGAAACACCTCTGTCTCAACTTAGCTTTTTATCATGCTGTTTCACTAAATTGAGAATTTCTACAAAGCAGAGGCTATCTCTTATTCACATTAGATCCCAAAGCTCCTATTATCATGTCTGGAGTATATATAGTAGGAGCTGAAGTATGGTTTCTTAAGTGAAATCAAATTGAATAGACTAGAAAAATAAGTTTACCAATATCTACTACATTGAGATATACTAAGCTGAAAAGTAGCATAATGAAAAGGATGCTTTAGAGAAGCTGATTAGAACCAAGAAGTTAAGGAATAGATGCCAACAAGGTCTATTTCAAGGTTGCTGTGGAAATTCAGTCATAACATTGTAAGACTTGAAATCAATGAAAGGAAGAAGTAACAAAAAAGTAGAAGGCTTGCATCCCAGGGACATATAAAGAAAATCATAGATGACACTTATTGACCATTGGGTTTTAAGAAAAAGAAGGACCAAGATAATTCCAGGATTTCAAGCCAAGCACATATGAAAATTGTGATGTCACCAAAAATTAAGACAGTGTTTAAGCTAGATGCATAGCTCTCCTTCCAGAATTGTTCTTCTCCCTTTATTTTCTATCTGAGTGACCTAAAATAGAAATGTTGGCATTGTTCTCAGCTTTCCCCACTTCCTTACCTCCTTTCCTATGAATTAAGCTGCAGCTTGCATTACCCAGGAAGCCAAGTCAGATAGAGTTCAGTATGTAGAACATTTATTAGGGTGTGCTCTTGCAATCAGCCCTGTGAAAGTGAGGAAAACGAAGCAGAAGTGGGCAGAGGGAGAAGTCAAGCTGCACAGAGCCTTGTTTTGTTCCACAGGGAGTACTGGAGCTAAAATGATCCTTCAGCGGGGGCCTGGATGGGAAGAAGATGGCCAAGACCTTATACCCTCATATCCCTCAGTCGTTGGACCACACTGAGATGGGAAGTGACCTCAGGTAAGGTGCTCTGTGAAGCTACAGCAGTCCTTGACGGCGTTGGTAGCTGAAGAGTGTCTGCTCACCACATTCCCATTAACTAGGGCAGGAAGTGTTTCACTGACAGGGCACTGGGTAGCACATCATAGTGTCTACATCACTACCACCCACAAGTTTCCATCTCCATTCTCACAAGTTAGTTATTTGGGGTTCCCATTACTTTTTTTTTTCCTAAATGACTGTAATAGGGTCCTAGTTTATCTTTTTCCATATTGTCTTCACCTTTCTCTAATCCATTTTCCACACTGCTATTGTGATCATCATTTTAAACATGGACACAGATATGCCATTCTTCATCCTAAAACCATGCAACGGTTTCTCATCACCTACGCAATTCAGTCTGGACCTTCAGTCTACCTGTACTCTGGCCCAGACAAATTTCTTGGGCTCTTACATGTCTTCTGGTACTTTTTCTGCCAGATACCTTCCTTCTCTGACCTAAGTTTTTGCTTAGCTAACTCCTCCTGCCCTGTCCTTTCAGACTCACCTCCTTTATGAACCTCCATGTCTCTGCTAGCCTGGGTTAAATGGCGTTTCAGTTTGTTATTATAGCCCCTATTATTTGCCTTCTAATAGTGTTTATTACATGATACTCCAGGGATCTGTTACCAGAGTTTCATCTCATTGAGAACATGGACAGACAGCTTCCTGTCTTTAATCTAATACCTAGCATGTGGCCTTGCATATGGAGAGCTTCCAGATGTTTGGACAGTAAATGAATGAATTAGATAACAGTTTAAAAAATACACTTACCCAATTTTATTCTTTTGCTTGCCCACCACACTCTTTTGGACATTTGGGATAGTATTCAAAAGCAGGAATCAGACTCTGAACTGAGGCTTATTTATGGGTGAGCTCTGAACTTCCCAGTAAACATACTGCAGTCTGTGAAGTTTAGCCAAGGAGCTACTTTGGATCATTATTGAAAATCTCCCCCGTGGCTGCTGAGTAAGATACTGTAGGGAAGGAAATTGCTAACTGCTCTGACCTAACTTAACTTCTCTGTTCTCTCCTCTCGTACTTCATTGGGTAAACCCAAGAGGAGAAATAGGAGGGCGGTATGTGCCTCTACCCCTTCCAGGGGCTGCAGAGCTGTGTGAATATCTTCTGTCACTGGTGTCTGGATTCCAGGTTTCTGGATGGAATGAGATGAGATGGTGACTCTTAAAGAATCCCTCCTGCACCACCCTCAGCCCAGTGTTGTCCAGACTCTACCCTCTCACTTTTCTTTTCTTCCCTGGGTGAGAATAAATCTAGAATCTTCTAGGCCACTCGTTGTTGTTAACAGATATCTAGTGCCCTCCTCACCCACGCATTACTGATCTCTAGGTGAGATATATACTGTTAAACAGGGGTGATCCTGCTCTCATGGGCCCTTTGAGTTTTCCTGAGAGATCTACAGGCAGTGATCTCTCAATAAATTCTCACTCCTTATTCATTTGTATTAGTGTAAGATTATCCTAAAACGACCCTTAACTAGAATCCCACATCACTTCAGATACCATTGCCTTTTAAGAAGTCACAGAGACACTTCGGGAAACTAATTTATTTTACAAGGCCATCATCCCAAGTCCTGGGAGGATTTTATTTTAAATTCTATTAACAGTTTTTGTCTGTTATTACAATGAATATATTAACCATTAAAAACCATTTAAAATAATTGATTCAATTTACTAAAGCCAACAAATTAATTAACTGATGCATAATTAATCAGAGCAGCAAGGCATCCCTTCTTAAGGGACCATATAGAAAAGCTGTGATTTGTGTGCTCATGAACAGAGTAGATAAGAGTCAGCTGTGCTCTTGAACCAGATACTGATACAATCAGGGTCATAATTTAAGAGCTGTTCAGCACACAGCACTTAGCCTAAGCTGCTCTGCCCAGAAGAAAAGCGATACTCATTGTTTGGACTGGTTCTTAAGACAGACACAGAACTTTGGATGTCAGAGCAGGGTAGCGAGGTTTGGAGGTGGGGATCCTGAGAGAGCCTAGATCCCTGTCCACTGCTCCACATATATCAGTGCACTCAGATTGCAGTCTGAAGAAGGTGCTTATACACAATTTGTTTTAGGTCCATGAGGAGATGAATCCAGAAATTGAGAGCAAACATTTAGAAATGTTATAGGAATTCAACAGAGTCTCTGTATGTTTGCTGAATCTAATGTTTTTTAAAGTGGGATTAGATTTTTATGTTGTTTTTCACTTAATTTTTCTAGTAATTCACTTTTATTATATTTAAAATAAATATCAGTATGTAATATATTATATAGAAAATTGTAAAAAACAAAAACAAGAACAAAACAAACAGATCATTTAACAGAGATATTTCTAGAACTACTGCCTTGGACCATTCCAGCTATCCTTAAACCCAAATATTGGGTTTGACCTGAACATGTTCTAGGGAAGATGACATAAACTCTACTATTATTTTGCCAATGAGTTGGAAAATGTAATTGTAGGTACCTTGTAATTCGTCTCTCTGAAGGTGATCCTGTGCTCTGCAGAGCACATGCTACTTAGGGAACAAGATGAACCACAATGAACCAAAGCCATGGAAGCTGCAAATAATATCGATGCACTGATACTCATTTGGAACATGTACCTACAAAGAGGGTCACAAGTGACTTGTGAAAAGTAATATTATTGCAGTCACTAGCCACAGCTTAGCATCACAGTGAATTAGTGGTCCCAACTCCTAAAACAAGAACGTGAAAAACTGAGAACCTGCATCTTAGGGATTTTAGCAAACAATCAAGAAAAGAAACCTAAGCATTGTCCTTTGAGGTAGTGGGATGCAGATGAATAGGTTGGAAGAGAAGTAGTTAGTCACATCCAGACTTTAGTACTAAAAGTGAATTGAGTATTTCCACTTACTTGACGTGGGAGGGATATACTACTGGGGCCTGACTCTAATTCGTCCTTGAGTTGTGGTTATGAGAATACCTTGTAGCAAGATTGCATAAGGCTTTTTATTTTGGAGGGGGGGGGGGCAAAGTAGTGGTAATATATATAGCTTTTGTAGCCCTTTCAATGAGATTCAAGGTGGGCCTGTCTTGACAACTTATAGGTTATGCTTTGTGCACATATAGACCACATGGGACAACTCCCCACAAACCCATGTGTTAGTCCTGTTCCTTTAACTCCTACCATGTCCAAGAATGAAAGGATTTTGGTTCAATTTTTATGCCTAAGTGGTCTTTGAAATATGATCTCAAGATTTTAAAAAGTAAAATTGTTTTGAAAATAAAAGTTCCTTATTGCAAAAGAGCTATCATATTGCCTTATCATAATAGGAGAGAAAGTCCCTCACCTGAGATTGCATGTGGGATTCATTTAGTCATATAAATGAAGAAGAAATATAGTGTATTAAATCAGGAATATTATCATTCCAAAACCAGTGAGTAACTCAATGTAACATACCTAATTCCTTTGGTGTTACCTAACTAGGAATGGAAAATATCAGTAATGGAGAACATAAGATAGATTTGGGTCTAAATCCTAACTTCTCTACTTTCTACCTATATAATCTTGAACAATTTACTTGACCTCTCTGAGCCTCAGTTTCCAAATTTGTAAAATGGAAATAATACTCGTAAAACCTATCCTGAAAGGCTGATACTTATAGAACACTTCTGACATGCTATTCCCTCTGCTAAGTAGTTACATGAATATTTTCACATATCCTCACAGCGAATCTTAAGTCATATTCTATAATAACCTGATACCCAAGTCCAAACACTCAATTATTACAGCCATAGAAATGAAGTACATAAAGGACTGAGCATAGTCATTAGTGTATTATTATTACTACCATTGCTCAGGGAGGAAAAGGACAACATGGGAAGTGAAATGAACACTTGGTGTTGGCTCTGAACTCACTCCTCTGCTCTGCTTTAATGGTGCTGGGAGGTGACCCAGGCCCCAGCTACATCAGTAAGAAAATCAGGCTACCTTAGATCAAGCTTTAGGCAGAAAATAATTTTAGGAATGACCTCCCAATTATTGTATGTCCCTTGATGCCCAAGTATTGCCTAAAACTCATTTCAGGGGAGTTATGTCATTCATTCTCCTGGGATACCAAGAAAGTTCAAATATTCAACCCCCCAGGACAGGATACACAAAAGTGTGAATAAATCTCAGGCAAACAGTATAAAATGATATCAGGTCTTAATAGCTATGACAGAAGAAAATATAGAAAAACAATGGTCACTTACCATAGAATAGAAGGAGGTGCTATTGAAAGAAAAGGGAGGCTGGAAACAATTTGGGGAGTGTCTGTTTTATATCTGGCTGGCCCTACCTTTCTTCATCTACATGCAGACAAATTACATAGTCTGAGCAAATGGCAGAAGCCTCTGGAAGAAGTGTGCTTGCACCTCAATGCATCTCTATGAGGGGGACTATGCTGCCCAGTTTGGCCATGGGGCTGGGTGTGTGTGGTCACAAACCTTCCCCTTCACTCCTCTCCACCTCATCTTCTTACTGCATATGACATAATAGTTAATAGGTTGCTTGGGTTCAAATCCTAACTCCCCATTTACCTGACTTTGGGCAATTACTTAATCTCCATGAACAGGCAGCTCATGGAGGTGTGTGAGGATAAAATTAGCTGCTGAGTTAAAGCACTTGGCTCCGTGCCTGGTGTGTTGTAAGCAACCCTCTCATTCAAGCTTGTGACCCACAGGAAGTGACTGACCAGTCAGGCAAGCGCCAGGCCACCCCCTCTTCTCAGACCAACTACGCCTTTGGCGGTGACTCACGTTTCACTACATGAGAAACAGTTATTCATCTATAGAAATTATTGTTTCAAAATATTTTCTTTCTGCTTCACAAGATACAAACCTGTGATTCATCTTGTTTATGTGAATGTGGTTCTTTAAAGATCTAAATCATCTACTCAGGAGATAGGCATTGTCTGTGATCCTACGGGGTGGGGTGGGGGGGGGTGTCACCTGGCCTCACTTCTCAGGTAAAAGGGAGTGGGCATCTGAGACAACGCTCAGAAGAACTCTCCCTGGGTGTTGGTCAGGATGGCTATGTAAAGTCATAGTATGTATTCTGAGCCTCAGTTTCCCTATCTGCAAACCCAAATTGCCATTGCCTAAAATTTACTTAAATGAATATTAACAAGATTTGTAATTACTTTTTTAAAGATTTATTTTATTGTTTTGAGAGAAGGTGAGAGAGAGAGAGAGAGAAAGAGAGAATGGGGAAGGGGAAGGGCTCAGAGCAGTCTCCAAAGTTGTACATCATTAGTTGTGGTACGGTTTCATTCCACACAGATGGATGTGGGACCACATGGGGCAGGAACTGGGGGCCTCCCACATGGGAGGGGAGAACTTTTGCCACCATGCCGTCCTGGCAGTTACCAGTTGTGCCACAGATCAACATGTGGTTTTCACAGGCCAGGGATGGGATTCAATCCCGGAGTCTCATGGTTACGAGACAAGGGCTCAACCTGCTAGCTATCTCAGCATCCCCTCGTGGCTTCTTTCCAGCTCTCTCTAAGCCATGTCCTCCTCAACCTGCCTCCACCCCGCAAGAATGAAAGGAAATGAGAGCTTTAGCTAGCTTCTGAGGACTGTATATTGGCTGAAACTGTCTGATGACAAAACCAGTAAGGAAATTCAGTAAATATACTCTTATATTCAATCAATAAAAAAGATAATTCAAAAGAGCTTGTGGAAGTATCACAGAATGAACAAATATCTACTGAGTATCTACCATGTACTAAGTTTCTTGGATAAATTTAATTCACATCCTTGGTCTGAAGGAATTCATAGTATATTAGGGGGAAGTAAATGCATAAATCCAAGTAACTAAGTTCAGGTTGGAGAGAATAAGTGCCACAAAATGTGTACAAATTAAATACGTATGACATGAGTTCAAGGCAAAGTGACTTGCAGCAAGGAATTCAGGCTTCCTTACATTCTAAATGCTTGTCATAGGAAGGTTTTGTGGAGAGAGTCCGGGAAATGAGCTCTGGGGGTAGCTAGGATGTGGCTCTATGAAGATGCGCTAAGGATGAGGGTTCTTGAGAAAAAGCAGAAGAAATCACATTCCAGAACAAAGGCATGAAAGAGGAATGGGAAGTCTGGGATGGATCTCTGGGCAGTGGATGGTGCTTTTGATGGGCCTTGTTCTGAGCAATGATGTTATAAATGTTGTCCGAGATCTTAGAAAGCCTTGAGCTCTAGGGAAATAATTTATGCTCTATTCCTTAAGTAATTAGGAAACTGAAAGTTTTGTATCAGGGAAAGATATATAGGATAAAATGAAATAGGAAAAGTAGGGGAGAGGGAGCTCTGTGAGGAGAACATGGTACTAATCCAAATTAGAAGGGTGGTCCAGACGAAGGTCCCACTAGTGACATGGAGAAAAGAGTCTTAAAGACAGAGCACTACACATCCCTCCAGTGTGCTAGGGACTGCTGTGGCTTTAGCCTACTCTGCTGTAATTATTTGCAAGTATACCAGTTTGGACAATAAATTGTATGATTGCCCTAGTTAAAAGTGATGGTGGATTGTGGAACTAGAATGGTGAAGCAGCAAAGAAGAGATAGGTTGTGGAGCAAAGTTGAGTCCGGTTGTGAAATACAAAGTCTGAGGTAGTGTTCGGGCTTCTAAGTTGAACAAGATAATAATAACAATAGCCAACATATTCTGAGCGCTTACATTGTGTCAAGAGGAGCAATAATTCAATTATTTTCCACAGTAACCCTGTGATGCAGGTACTATTATTATCCTCATTTTATCAATGATGAAACTGGGCAGAGAAAGTCATATGACTAGTAAAAAGTTGAAAATGGAGGCCTTGACCGCAGGAGAGAATTCAGACTAGAGGCTAGCATCTGGTGGAAGAGGCCAAGAGATCCAGGTGGGTAGCCAAAATAGAGAGTGAAGCAAAGGATGAGAGTCAAGTACAAATATGGAAATAGGAGAAAGAGAAGAGCAGGAAGACCTAAAGGGAGCAGTCAGGGAGGGAGGTACTGAGAAACCACAATGACAGCACCCTGAAAACCAGGGCAAAAAAGAGCACGCCCGGCTCACTAGCGCAGAACACTATAGAGAAACGGGAGGAGGAGGACTGGAAAACAGTTCTGGGTCGGTGCCTTCTGACCCAACAAAACGCATGTTAATTTTTCCATTGTCGAAAATGTTTCAGTAACACTGGACTGTTGTGCAGCCACCTAAGGACAGATGCCATGCTTGTCTTGATGTGCTGCACGGTGTGGAGAGTGCTTCTCAGCCTCACGTCTTGGAAGGCAGGAAGCTCATGGGGAGGCCACTGTTGGTTCTTTGAGAAGGAGCCAGAAAGGCAATGCGTGGTCAGGGCTCATTTCTGCCTGGAGCTACCATTAAACCAAGGTTTTCAGAAGAAAAGTGATCAAACAATTCCCTCCAAGTAGGCACAGTATGTAGAATTTGATGAGAAACACTGGCAAGGCTCATCTTGCCTTTGACTATCGAAGGGCTCTCACTAAACTCCAAGGATAGTATTTCACTCTTCTGTAAACCTAACATGGCCAGAATCTCACCAAATTTAACATAGTCAGTATTCGTTGTGCATGCCAGGTGGTGATGAAATAAAATCTTAGTGTTATTATTTTGTGTGGCTGTTAGTATTTTGTTTGTATTTTGTTAGTATTTTGTTAGTATTTTGTTTGTTTTGTATACAATTAGGAGTAGGATACAATTAGCTGTGAAGTTCTTATTCTCTCTTGGTGTTAAATGCCATAAATTACCACTCTAAAACTCCTGGTACTTCAAAACCTGGAGTAGCTAGAATTTATTTACTCTCTGTTTCAATTTATATTCTTCCTCCATCTGTGCCACCTTCCTCCCTGAGGAATTTAGTCCTTTTGTGACGAACTTACCTTTTGATTCAGGAGAGAAGTTGAGTGACATTTTCAGCTGGCTAATTCTTTGTTGTGAAGGTCTGACCTGTGCATTGTAAGAAGTGCAGCAGCTTCCCTGGCCTCTTTCCACCAGATGCCAGTAACAACCACCTCTTTTCTCAAGCTGTGGTAGTAAAAAATGTCTCCAAACATCACCAAATGTCCCCCAGGCAGCAAAATCTTCTACTATTGAGAGCCACTGTTATGAGATCATTCATACTGAAATGCTAGTGACTTAATATATTACTTTTTCAATGAATATTTTCATTTTGCAAGTTGAATTAGGAAGAGGCAATGAAACAGGCAGAAATGTCGATTTCTCTATTTTTCTGTAACCCAATTAATCTCTAATTTAAGTTTCCTCATGGCAGAAATACAATCCATGTAACGGATAGACTTGGTCATCTTCAGAATTGGATTTGAGCCGTTCAATTCAGGGCTTCTCGCTCAGCCCGGGGGTCCATACACAGTGCTGTGATGTCCCTTAGGAAGGGGCAGCAGTGGATGCTGGGAATGGGGCTGCCTTGTGCTGGCAACTGCTGTGACATGCAAGCGTGCTCTCTGCTGCAGGGTCATTCCTACTGACTCTATGGAGTTCTACCATCACTTCCAATGAGCTTTGCATCTTCCTTGTCCTGACCACAGGCTCCTCTGGACACAAGAAACTTGAGAAACTCTCCCTGACTTTCTTAAGATTGAGGCAGACTCAGCCCCAAGCCCCTCTTGCCATATTCCTGTTTTGCTCTCAGTATGTGCGGCTGTGATTTCTCTGTCACTGTGTCCTCAAGCCTGTTTTGATTTCTACTACTATTCATCACCGCTGATTCAGTTGACAGAGGGTGAGAGGTGGGGGTGGGCAACCAGTTTCTACCTCTCTTTCTTCCCCTTTTCCCAAGCTTGGGGAGGGAGGGGAATAAGAAGCCTCTTGAACTTAAAAGTCAAGAATTTACTGCCTTTGTTTGGTTCTGCAAAGTCGACTACCCCTTAGACAGTGATGAATCATTACTAGCTGCCAGGGCTGCAGGAAAGCCCTTGGGACCCATGGAGAAATTGACTGGAAAGAGAACACATGGCTTAATCTCGTCCTTATCCTCCTCACTTGGCACTGCTCCGTCTACAGGTACCACAGCACTGGATGCACATACCAGGCAACGTTTTCTAGGCACGTCCTAAATAAACCATATGACATTGCACAGGGTGACTTAATTTATCTAATTCCACCAGGCTTTTTGATGGGTAACCAAGGGCCAGAGGTATGCAACCTTAGACAACCCATTTCTCATCATTAGTCATCAAAACTACATTAAAACCCACATGATAAAGCAGTGTCTTCTCAACATCTCTACAGACCTGAAGATTACAATGGGGAATCTGTGAGACTGTCAACAGGAAGACAAATATTACTAAATGTGTGCATTCAACCAATAGAGAATAATAAAACCCTTTATACTGGGGACACATAAGACACAGTGAAAAACAGCACTGCCTTTCCACATCTATAGTGAAGAATAAATAGCATCAAGCACTTTTTCAGCACTGATGAATATCTCCTGTGGCTAGCCTTATAATCACCATAACTATTGAACGCATTCTTTTTCTTTAAGCTTCTATTATCACCTCCTACCCTAACCGTACTCTCTATGATGCACTTTCTTCTGGTTTTATTGAGGAAATAGAAGCAGAGAGAGGGAACTTGCTAACACTGCATTCTTCTGCATCTGTGTCCATGTTCTGTCGCCTTCCTATTGCTCTGGACAATGCCAAGTCCTTCACTTCTCACTGGACCCCATCCCCTTTCCTTCCTAATAATTCTTTCATGCCTTTAATTCTCCAGAGTCTTTTCTGTCTTGTCAAAGCCTGTTTTTCTACTTTTTTTTTCCTGGGTACCTACCCAAAAAATTGAAAATGCTTATTCATAAAGATACAC